>AWOL01S0108625.1:0-15582 GCA_000715115.1 Nicotiana otophora
TAGCTTTGGTCGACGTTGATCGAAGAAGAAAGAAGAAGAAATGGTCAGTTTTTGTCTATTTAGAGTCTGTTTTGTATAATAAAAAAACAGACCCAAAGTTTTTGTTTTTAAAAAAGGGCCCTCTGCGCTTTTTAAACAGAAGCGATCGCTTCGTCACTTTCGTCGCTTCGTCGCTTTGTCGCTTCCTCCATTGAAGCGTGCGCTTCTCTCGGTCGAGTCGTCTCAGGCAGCTAGAAGCGACACTGGGTCGCGTCGCGTCGCTTCGCGCTTNAATACATATAAAATTAATCAAATAAACTGAAAATATAACATATATATAATAATTAATTTTATATACTGAAATATACATATTAAAATTAATAAATAAGAAGAATAAAAGGGAGGAAAAAACAGAATCTGGACGGGTTAGAGATAAAAGGAAGAAGAAGAAGATGCTGAAGTCTGAACAGTCAACAGTGTGCAAACTGGACTGTCAGAGATAAACGAAGAAGAAGAAGGAAGAAAGAAGGAAAAAGAAAGAAAAAAAAAGCAGAATCTGGACGGGAACAAGAAGAAGAAAGAAAGAAGAAAGAAAGAAGAAAGAAAAAAAAGAGAAGAAGAAAGGAGAAGAAGAAAATTACCTAGACTGGTCAGCAATGTCGATGAAGTTGAACCCTAGCTTTGGTCGACGTTGATCGAAGAAGAAAGAAGAAGAAATGGTCAGTTTTTGTCGATTTAGGGTCTGTTTTGTATAATAAAAAAACAGACCCAAAGTTATTTTTTTAAAAAAAGGGCCCTCTGCGCTTTTTTAACAGAAGCGATCGCTTCGTCGCTTTCATCGCTTCGTCGCTTTGTCGCTTCCTCCATTGAAGCGTGCGCTTCTCTCTGTCGAGTCGCCTCAGGCAGCTAGAAGCGACACTGGGTCGCGTCGCGTCGCTTCGCGCTTAAAGCGACACTGGGTCGCGTCGCGTCGCTTCGCGCTTTAAGCGCGAAGCGATCGCTTTTCTAAACACTGGTATTTACTTAAAAATATTTTTACATTTATAAGTATTTTCCAGTATAAATAAAATAATTTAATACTTATTATGATTTTGAATTCATTAAAAGTAAAAAGAGAGAAGCCTTTTATGATTTTGCTAAAAACTCTATGAATATTTTAATAATTATTTCTTTTTGTGTTATCATCAATATGAAAATATTCTTTTCCTCTTTTTATTTTCAACATAGAATTATGAGTTTTATTTAATAATTAAAATTTCCCAAAAGAAATTTAATTTATATATACATTTTAAGCTATTGCTGGGAATTCTTTCATTTATTAATATTTTTTCTTTCTGACTATATTTATCTTCTTCTGCTTTTTTCCACATTAGTTTGATTCTTCTGAGTTGTTTTTTTTCCTTTCTTTTCTAATAATCTATCGTTGAACTTAACAATCATTGATCAAAACTTTAGATTTGAAGTGTCATAGTTAGTTATCCTATTACTGCTTACACGTACACTCTTTTATGGACCACCAATATCTAAATGAGCAATTACAAAATCCTTTTCTGATTATGAATTACTTCTCAAATTAACTAGGAATCTGTGTGATCCGCAATGGCTGCTGTTTTCTAAGACAATAATGAATTGTAAAATCTTTTAAGAAAATAAAGTAAGTATTACAAGCCTCTAATAATCTATCTAAATACTGGTTATATATTATAAGCCTCACACATTTTGTCATCCACCATGGCTTGGTAAGAGTGAGAATGTACCTAGAGTCTAGATTTTTTCAGTTGTATCTATTTAAACGAGAAAAGAATAAAGAAAGTTCCAAAGAGCAGAATGACTGTCCAACTCCAAGAATACTAGGGAGCGGGCATGGCTCTTAGCCTGTGATAACGAAAGAAAACTCCACATACAAATTACGACTAAGATATCCATAAATGTTTGGACCTCTATTTTGTCAAACTTAAATATTCTAACAGATCAACAAATGATGGTACAAAAAATGAAAATCAAATGATGTCTGCAGAAAAATTCCAGACAGGCACTTAGATCATAAAGAATCAAGATTTACGAATTGTTCCCTGAAATGCTCAACTATTTACACATAGAACAACTTTAGTAAATGTAGATGATACGTATGTGTGAAAAAAACAGATAAATAATGCACTTTAAAAAGGATATCCCGGTGCAATAAGCTTTTACTATGCCGGGGTATGGGGAAAGACTGGACCACATTGGTTCTATAATATGAAGCCTTACCTTACATATATGCAAGAGGTTATTTCTACGGATGAACTCGCGACCTCCTAGGCACATGGTAGCACTCTTACCCCATTGCGGCAAGGCTCCCCTTCCAAGGTTCAAAAAATATTTTTAAAAGATAAAGAAAGAATATTAACAGGCCGAATCAGGAAATTACCCATTGTCACCATTATTCTCCTGTACTTGAGCATCAGCAGGTCTGACACATCCATTATCAGGTTGCTGTCCTTCACTCCCAGCAGTAGCTAATGACAGCAAACACTTGTCCAAGGTTGCGAGCCCATTCTGCGTTTGATACATATCCAGTGGAAGATCAGCAGCATTAATAAGAGATGTCATGCTTATTCCAGCTGCTGCCTCAATTAGCATTTCATCTTCGCGGTTAGGATGACAGTTAAGGTCCAACTGTCCCTTGCCAGCTCCAACTTTCTCCATATGATCCCCGTTTGTATTTCTTTCGTTTTCAGAATGACTTGTTTGCATCATCAATTCAGCCCCATCTGTTTCTGATCCATCTTTAACTGGAACCTGATCCTTTGCCTGTGCAACTTCTGCCTCTCTTTCCGATTGTTTTTTCTTCTTACGCAGCATGAGGGTTTTAAAACGTCGTTCCGCACTCAAGCAGGCGTTGCACTTACACGTAGGCTGGTGCTTGCCCTTTCCACTTGGAGGCTGAATGCAAACAATACAAGTGCAACCAGGACGGTGCCGAGGATGTTTTGTTGTGGCTCCAACTAAAGGCTCTCCCAGGTTGCGAATGCTGTCTCCCAAAACAGCAACTGTTGCTAAGGCATTTAATCCAGACGGTTCACAATCTTCATTTTTCCCGGCAATTTTTTGCCTCTTGTGACCTGGAAATGAAAACAATATAACAGTGAAGGGAATAATCTTTATACAAGGAAACAATCAACTTTCTAGACGTGAGGATATAAGAGAAGAAATTATATTTGTTTGCAACTTTTGGTTGGTAAAAAAAAAAATGAGCAAAATAGTTTCACTTCTTTTCTATTCAAAAAAGTCGTAGAATACAAAACTTAGCAAGTCCACTCATCAACATGTATAAAGTATACCCCATCCTGATCCACAACTCATTTGTTTTCTTCAAAAAATGTTACCTACATAAATGGTTTTGATGCATCTACTACTTTTTGGTTCATTTAAAGAGACAATCATCATAAATTATCTTTATAAAGTAAGTGGAAACACAGAACATTATACATTTTTGACAAGCCAAAGGACATAACACAGCCTAATTCAAAGACTTCCACACGATGTGATATCTTTATTATAGATGGATCTGCATTGGAACAACTTCTATTTGGCAGCTACTCGGATTGCCAAGGAAGGCCGGGTCAATAGATGGAAAACAATAGGGGTTTCATCATAAGAAGCTACAAACTATGGATTTCAACTGAAGTCCAACTTCTTGATTAATTCAGTGTCAGTGCAAACACTACCGCTTGAACATAATTAAGGACGATCTACATCTCCACATGGTAATTGAGAAATGGAACTTTTTGAAAGTGACTAATTTTTCATGACGAATCTTGTCCATACAGTTACTTCCATTTGATCAAATTAGAAGAAGCACCAACTTTTATCAACTTCACCTTTCCTGAATAATCTGCATCTTACAAGCTAGTAAAATTTTGAAGCTACATCACAAGTGATGTATGCTAGAGTGTGTAATGTGGTTTACTAGTGAAAAAATTCACGTAAGATGTAGAACCCTTATTTTGGGGATTAAGAGATCTTGATTTTTTGGGTGCTTTTAAGCACTAAAAGATTCTATATTTTACTAGCAAGACATATGTGGGATAGGACAGCTAAATTGCATTAATGAAGTAACTAGAGAGGTGTTGGGAGTCTCGAGGGGTAACTTTGGTGGACATTAAGAAGAGGTGGAATGGAGAAGTCCAAAGGAAAGCTGGAAGCCAAGAAGGTTGCCTATATGAAGTTAGTGGAGAGAAACAATGAGGAGGAAAAGAGGACGAATAGAGAGAGGTATAAGACGAAGAAGAAGGAAGCAAAGTTGGCGGTTACGATGGCAAAAACGGCAGCTTTCGAACACTTACATGAAGAACTAAGGACAAGGGCAAGGATAAGAAGCTATATAGGCTCGCCAAGGAGAGAGAGAGGAGGGGCCAAGACCTGGACCAAGTGAAGTGCATCAAAGACGAGGAAGGCAAAGTATTGGTGGAAGAGGCACACATTAAACAAAGATGGCAGGCATACTTCTATAAATTCTTAAATGAAAAGGGGGTCAAGAATATTATGCTGGGTAACTTAGAGCACTCCGAGAGTCGTCGATATTTTGGATATTGTAGGTGTATAAAGTTTGAGGAGGTTAAAGGGGGCTATTCGTAAGATGAGAAGGTGAAGAGCGACCAGTTCAGACAAGATCCTGGTGAAATTTTGGAAGAGTGCATGAAAGGTAGGTATAGAGTGGCGTACTGGGTTGTTTAACGTCGTCTTTAGGACGACTAAAATGCCCGAGGAATAGAGGTGGAGTACAATGATTATGTTGTACAAGAACAAGGGTGATATCCAAAATTGCAACAGCTATAGGGATATCAAGCTACTAAGCTATACTATGAAAGTGTGAGAGAGGGTGGTGGAAATGAGGATGAGGATGAGTGTGTCTATTTTCGAGAACCAATTCGGATTCATACCGGGGTAATCAATTACGAAAGACATCTATCTTGTAAGGAGATTGGTGGAGCAGTATAGGGATAGGAAGAGAAAAAGCATACAATAAAGTACCCAAGGAGGTCTAATGGAGATGTTTGGAAGCTAAAGGTATACATGTGGCATACATTAGGACGATTAAAGACATGTACAATGAAGCCTAGATCGGGGTGAGAAGACTCGGAACTCTTTCAGTCGTGATGGGGTTGCACTAGGGATCAGCTCTTAGCCCGTTCGTATTTGCCTTGGTGATGGATGAACTGACGCGACATATACAAGGGGAGGTGCCATGGTGTGTGTTATTTGCATATAACATAATATTGATTAACAAGAAACGCGACGGAGTTAATGCTAGGCTGGAGGTTTGGAGACAGACCCTCTAGTCTAAAGGTTTCAGGTTGAGCAGAACCAAAACAAAGTACTTAGAATGCAAGTTTTGTGACACAACACATGAGGTGGGTGTGGACGTGAGGATTAATACACAAGTCATCCCAAAGAGGGAAAGTTTCAAGTATTTTGGGTCAAAAATCCAAGATAATGGGAAAATTAACGATGATGCCATGCATAGTATTAGAGCGAGGTGGATGAAATGGAGGCTCGCATCCGGTGTGCTGTGTAATAAAAACGTGCATACAAGATTTAAAGAAAACTTCTATAGAGTGGTTGTTAGACCAACTATATTGTATGGAGAAGAATGTTGCCAATCAAGAACGCACACGTTTAGAAAATGAAAGTAGCGGAAATAAGGATGGCGAGATGGATGTGTGGCATACCAGGAGCGATAATATTAGGAACAAAGATATACGCCTCCGTGGTGGACAATATGAGGGAGCGAGGCTGAGGTGGGTTCGGGCATGTGAAGAGGAGATGCACAGATGCCCCAGTAAGGAGGTGTGAGAGGCTGGCAATAGTGGGTCTAAGGAGAGGTAGAGGTAGACCGTATTAGGGTAAGGTTATTAGACAGAACATAGCACATCTTCATCTTACCGAGGACATGACCCTAAATAGGAGGGTATGGAGATCGAGAATTAAGTTAGAAGGTTAGTAGGTAGTCGAGGACCAATGTCTCACTTTCCTGTGGGAGAGGCGTGGTGACAGTTTGAAGCACCTTATATGCACGTCCTTCTATGTATCAATAGTATTAGTATTTTTCTCATATTATCCTATTCTGTAATTTTTTTATATTACCTGTTGTTCCTTTGAGTCGGCTATCTTGTTATTACTGTTTCTTTTCTCCGGTATTTCCAACATGGTCTCTTCACTACTGTATTTTTTCAAACTTGCTTTGTTTTTTCTTCGAGTAGAGGGACTATTAGGAACAACCTTTCTACCTCACACAAGGTAAGGGTAAGATCTGCATACACACTACCCTCCCCACACCCCTCTTGTAGGAGATTACACTGGGTATGTTATTGTTGTACTAGCAAGTAAGACGTGTTTAATCATTCATCATCATTCTTAACCATATATACTTCTTGACTACATCATAATTATGTAGTGGTTGACGCTGTATAACAGTTCATAAAGAACATTAAAGTATGTCTAACCACTCTTCCTGAAAGAGGAAAAAATTAAAAAATACAAATAAAAGGTGGTAGGGGAGATAGTCTATTAAACAAGGAGAAAAGATATGATACCCTTACTGACTCTAAAGAAAGCTTCCAGTTCCTTTGCTTTAATCTCCTCAGGAGCCGAACAGGAACATCTGTAAAGAAAACTGTTGGCAGAAAATGGATAAGATAACTGTATCCTTTCTTCATACCTTATTTAGTCAATAAGTACACACGGGTAGAGGTTTATATCAGTTTGCAGAGCCCCCACCAACACACATTAAAAAAACATGAAAAATCTCAGAGCGATGCATCAGAACATGGCATCTTGGACAACTAAATGTGCTTAAAAGAAATTAAAGGTCTAAAACCAACTTGATCCAGTTAGCTAAGCTTGCCAATGATATGAGAAGCCAAAAAGGAAAAAAGAAAATTCCACATAAAATGTTTAATCCACATTTTTCTTAAATTGAGATGGGTGAGGCCGTGGGGGGTTCAATGCTGAGTTCTGGTTTACCTATTAAGAAACTTCACCATATGGGCAAGAAGCAAAACATTTCTTTATTTCAGCAATGTGATATTTATAAATGAGAATCATATAACAAGCTTAAATAATAACAATCCAAAATGGAAGATTACAAACCTATTTGAGTCCCAAATGTTGTCTGAACAAGTCCACTTAGGAGGAAGGAGAACATGCATGGGCAATCTACGCCACTTGGAGCAGCTGTCACATTGAGCCCATTGTTCCTGGTCCCTGTACAAAGGGTACTACAACCACTTAACAATCATCAGAGCTCATTGAACTCCACAAACAAAAAATCTTGCAGTTTCTAGCAGTGAAATAAGCAGCAGTAAATCCACTCATTTTCTATAACGACAGCTTTGATATGAAGCAAAAGCAAAGGCAAATATTATTGAAAAAGCACATAGTTTCTGTCTTTGATCTTTTCAGATTCTACATCCTCCAATGCACGTGGAAAGAAATAGACAAAGAATGAGGCTAAATGTAATGGTATAATGAGAAAACTTTCTGAGCACTGAAAAAACTTTTCTTAATAGTCAAGAGTCTTTGCCTTACCCAGAAGGCCGGGAAGTAAATATTGTCTGCTTTCCAAAGACTGGTGGTTCCTATAGTTAAAAGAAAGCATTATAGTTTTCAATTACTAATCTCTATCATGATGGAAAGGAAATGAAGAAAAATAAAATGGGAAGAAACAAAATTTGTGTGATACTGGGTGTGTTTGGTACGAAGGAAAATATTTTCCGGAAAATGTTTTCAAAGTTTTCCATGTTTGGTTGGCTTAAATGTTTTGGAAAATATTTTCCTCACGAACTTGGAGGAAAATGTTTTCCCGATCAAAAGAAGGGAAAACATTTTCCAAAATTCTTTTTCAACCTTCTCCACCCTAAGTATTTTCTTTAATTTCAACAAACTAATTATTTTCTTTTCCTGAAATAGAAAAAGTATTTTTTTCCCGATAAAACGAGTACTTTCTTTTCACGATGTAGAAAAATATTTTCTTTCATTTCAACAAACTAAGTATTTTCTTTTTCTGATGTAGAGAAAAAGTATTTTCATTCATTTCAACAAAACGAGTACTTTCTTTTCATAATGTAGAAAAAGTATTTTCTTTCATTTCAACAAAACAAATACTTTCTTTTCATGATGTACAAAAAATATTTCTTTCATTTCAACAAATTGAGTATTTTTTTCATGATGTAGAAAAAGTGTTTTCTTTCATTCAATAAAATGAGTAATTTCTTTTCTTGTTGTAGAAAGGATACTTTCTTTTTCAACAAAAAAAAAGTATTTTCTTTTTAGTTATCGAGCTCAAATTTCAACTTGTTCTTGTGTGAAAAAGTAAACTAGCATATTAATTCATTTGGGTTTGTGTGAATTTTGAAAAGAATAATTAAATTCTTGAAGAAAATAAAGTTCCGGGGGGGAAGGGAGGAAGGGGGGGAGGGAATATAGGAAACATGAGGATTTTGGGGAAGTTGGGTTGAGGAGAGTAGCATATAAAATTATTTTGCTAAAACTATTTTATATTCTCTAACCAAATACTAGAAAATATTTTCTGGAAAAAGTTTTTTACTCACCAACCAAACAAGGGAAAATAAGTAATAAAACCACTCATTTTCCATGAAAATATTTTCCAGGCAAACATTTTTCATGGAAAACGTTTTCCTTCATACCAAACACACCCACAATGTACACTGAGTTGGCTTACATCATACGCCTCAAATTCACAGTCCTCAATCACAAGAATGGTCGGCTGGGTAGTTGGAGGTGGACGGAGCAATTCTTGTGATTCTTCCCACGTGATTCTAAGCTCCATGGCATCATCAGCATGCATGAGAAGCCTCTTATTTTTAGACCCGATGTTTGTAGTCTTTTTCTTCTCTGAAACAGGCACTTGCCGGTGCACAGAATCAGCACTGGTCCTGCCTCCATTCTTTCCATGTTTTGCCAAAACAAAGATAGTTTGCATAAAGGAAAAAGTAGAACCAATGGAGCAAGCATGTCGTGTTACTAGCTTTCTCAAATACCTAAAAGGCTAAACTAGCTACTCACATTAAGGATTTCAGTTAAGCCAGTAAATGAAGTATCTGCGGAGCCACTACCATCGGGGAGGTGTGAGGACTGAGGATCCTGTGATTGCGAATTGACAAGAGGAGATATATTCATTAAGATAATAACTGAAGGACACTGAGTAAGGCAAGCAAATTATCTTTAACTAACCTGTGTCTCAACACTGTTTGTTGCCTTCCGAAAGCCCATAACAAGCTTTCCTCCAGGATCAATTCGACTGAATGTCACTGAAATAAAATACCACAATTAGTTGCTATAATTAGAAATCACTAACAAATTCCAAGTGCACGGTCTACTGGTGAGTCTAATGAAGAATCAACGATCATGTAAAGAAAGGCATAGAGAAATTTGTGCCAAATATGACGCATCTGACAGATGTACCAAATTGACAGATCTCATATTATTATCTCCATTTTTTATCTGTTGAAAAATAATCAACTTCATCTATTTTTAACATAAGTGGAATCAAAACATGATAAGATGTAGTGAACACTTGCAGGATATATTATCACCAGATTATCCCTGATTTTGGAAGGGGAAAAAAGGAATAAAAGAAGAATAATATTCAAGAAGAAGCATCTAAGGAGGTTATATCAAGTGCAGCATCATTGATGTAGAACAAAAGAAGGTAACCTTGCAGCAGAATTGAAACTAAGGGGGAAAAAGGACATAAAAGAAACTCTGACACTTACAACATCAAATGAAGAAACTTACCAGTATCACCAGCTTGCAATTGCATGTTTTGTATGCAAGGGGTGACACCCTCCAGAACATACATCCGACTGTTGTTATTTGGCCAAAATCTGAACTGAAATGTCCACTCTTTACCTTTTATATCTTGAATCCTTATTGGCAGACCGTCTGATTGGTTGATAGGAGGAAAGTATGCCTGCAAAGGATTTAGAATTCATAAAGCGCAAAAAGGTGTGTCCAAATCTAACCATTAGCAACCATAAAGGTAAGAGACGAGATATATTATCCCTCCTTTACCTCAAAACAATTTTCCTACTTTGCTTCCCGGGGGTCAAAGGAAATGATCTTCGACTAAAAGATTTTTAAGTAGATATTCTCAACATTCTGTCAGAAATATTGCAACTTCTAGAATTGTTCATACAGTTCATTACTTATTTTTTATGCCCACCAGACAAAGTAATCTAAACCAGATTTAACTCCAAAATTGGTCAAATCGACCGTAAATAGCCTAAATAAGTCTATCTAATTGGGACAAGGGGAATAGTAGGAACTTCACGAATCATGAAATCTTAAGAGTTAGGTCTTACTTCAGCGCATGCTTTGGGGAGAACCAGACGACCAATTCGACCAGCATCACTAGCACTTAGGACCTTCTCGAACAGTGGAACTATAGCGGAATTCAAGCTTAAAATAGCAGTCAAAGCAAACATAATTGATACCAAGCTAGAGAAGTGACATAAAAAATTCCTTAAGTAAAGCTTGCTGATCTTATTATGATTAACAGGATGATGAACAACTCAAAAGTACGCAATAGTAACAATGAGCAGCAAGTACAAGGATACTCTCCAGATAATTGACGCAACTCTTGGTCTGTAATCCTAGGCCAGTACCTAGGCAGTAATTGATTGCGGCCTCCTCGCCCTTCTGCAGGAGGCCTTGCAATCCGTGTCTGTGAAGGCAGTTCTTTGTTCGAATCAGAACCAAAACTGGGACTAGGTTTGGGGGGCTTGAGCAATATGTGGCGCGTCCTTAGCCCCTGTTGAAAGGGAGTTTTTTCATGTTCCCTTCCTTCGACCCCTCCATCAGGAAAAGATAATCCCGAACTTGAACAACCCACAGGAGTACTCAAAGAGAAATCTAGTGATGGCTGATTGGTCGTGTCATACATTTCTTTTACCCCTTGGTTTGGTTTGCTATTGTCTTGTTCGCGAAATAGAGAAGCTATAGACTGCTTGTTGAGATTTGAAAAGCATGTGCTAACATCACCAACAGGTAGCACCTTCTCTTGTTTAGTTTTCCCAAGAGACACATTATTCTCATCCTTTTGACTTTGAAAGGGTTGACCAGGCTCACTAATCTCCATTATATTGTTCACTGTTGGAAGCCTTCCTTTGTCGAAGTTGGTTTTATCTACTCCCTTTTCCACATGAAGTGGCTGTATAAAATTAGTTCCGAAGGCGCTATTACGAAAATCATCAGCAGGTACCTGCCAAAATATTTATAGAATGGTAACACTAAAATATGTCTGGAACTTATCAACCAAATTTGTTAAGGACTACAACAATTAGCATAGGCAAGCAGAGGCGGATCCAGAATTTTAAGCTTATGGGTTCCTATAACAATCTCAAGTTAATTCACATGATAATTGGACCAAGGAACTGGGTTCCAAGCTAAATATTCTTGTACTTTTAATGAATTTTTTAGTACAAATACAGGGTCTATGCAAAAGTTACTGGGTTCACGGGAACCCGTAAAGTTTGCTCTATATCTGCCCATGTAGGCAAGGTGCTGATATATAAAAGAGACCCGAAAACAACTCTTATTAGAAAAGTAAAACAAACTAAGAAGAGAGAAAAGTGAACACATGGTGAAACAATACTGGCACGATACATTAAATTCTAGGAAATGACAATCAAATCAATCAATCGAACAATCAAAAATGCCTCAAGCTGAAACTAGTTGGGTCCGGCTATGTGAATTTCCTATATCCATTTCGCCCTATTGGGGCCCATTCCGTTCCAATACATATACTTCAAGACTGAAAGCAAATATGATTAAATGAATAGTAAATGTTAAAAAGGAAAAAAAATTACAAAATATATGCCATCCCAATTTCTTGACCAGCATCTAGTTATTAGCAATCTACTCTACCATTTTTCCTTGAAGAGTACTGTTTTACTACAAGAAGTCAAAATACATGAACTACTACATTTTATTAGCCTTTGTTCTATGGTGGTATCTCTTTTAGCTGAAAAATGGACCTTGGGCCTAACTCAACCCCAAAAGCTAGCTTATGAGGTGAGGATTGCCTAAGACCATATAAGGAGACCAAGGACCTCAAATCCCACCGATGTGGGACAGCTCAACATTAACGAGTTTCAATTATTATTTTAACCATGTATCCTACTTACTCCAATGTCATAACACATTGTTTCTTTTCTTAATCTCCACACTAGTAAGATATGAGCAACCAAGTAAAATGGAGCACAATACTTGCCAATGAGTGATAACACTACTTGACAAGGATAAAGGAAGAACTTCGTAAGTGTAAACTACAGTAATTGGTACATTTTATGTTCATCCATCCTCATATTGTGAGTAATTGTATTTCAAAATGTAATTGCCATTTGCTAAAGGTGTAAATCTCATACACATACTCATTGTATTTTGCAGCATAGTGAAGAACAGTACTACCACTGCTTCAGAAAAAGTAAGACATTTATCCGCAAGGCCAAAATGCCGACATAATTCCAAAATATTATAAATCAAAATATTCTATTACAATGGAAAATTAGCAAACATCACAATAAAATATATTAGATTAAATGTCAAATGCATCAGACAAGCACCAAACCACTGCCGTATACCATATACATTACATAGACATGATAACCCAAATTTAGTGCTCCTGCACCAAATTTAGCAATCTACAACTATCTTTACCATAAATAGGATATGCAGAATTGAAGGGCTGGATAAGAGCAGCATATCTTCCAATTTTTCTAGCTGTAAAATCATCCACGGAACTTAACAAACAAGTAAATGTTTTAAAAAGCAGAATAAACGATAGAGACTCAAGACAATGTCACTTCATCGAATACTCAATCACAACAATTCAGCATTAACTTCCAAGAACATGAATGATGAAGAATAATTCAGATGCATTTTAATATATTATGTAACAGGTTTGTGTACTTGCAGATACCGGATAAACAGTGGTAAATATTGCTCCCCTCGGTCCAATTATTCAAATTATTCTTATTGTTATCATTATTAGTAGTTTGATAAACTACTAGTTGGGAATAGGATTTAGACTTGTTAGAGAGTTTCTAATATTATTATCATTATTATAATTATTATAATTATATGTGTGTATATATAATATATATTTATATATAAATTTATTTTATTTGGTATGATGATGATGTCAGTTGAGCTTGAATAAAGAGGTGAGGATTCATACAGCCGACGTCAACTTGTTTGGGACTAAGGTGTAGTTGTTGTATTAGTATTTTTATAAAGTAATAAGGTTTACTGATGTAATGGGGAAATCCCGGTATACAAGCAGCTCGTTGGACCAATTATAAAAGGGACAAAAACTGAAGATAATGAAAAGAAGACATGCTTTCGTTTCTCTACCACATTTATCGCAGAGGCACTTGTCCCACCAATAACAATTCCTAAAATCTGTACATATTTGATATTTGGATCATATCTACTATGTTTCATTCCAGTTAGTGCAACTGTTTACGCCTCTTCCTCACCCTCTATTCCATGAGACATAAAAAAAATGAAGTAGATAAAGGGAAGGAGAAAGAAGAACCTGCATTGGTCTCATGGAATGATCATCCAAACGCCTTGCGCAGCTTATACACCCTACACCTCCAAAATCTAAGTACTCGAACAAATATTTTGAAGCAATGCACCCACAGTGTAGATGCTGCAAGACCATATGCACAGAGAGTCAAGAATCACTCGACGAGACAAAC
This sequence comes from Nicotiana otophora, assembly GCA_000715115.1. Classification (NCBI taxonomy): domain Eukaryota; kingdom Viridiplantae; phylum Streptophyta; class Magnoliopsida; order Solanales; family Solanaceae; genus Nicotiana; species Nicotiana otophora. Next base: position 13,749 of record AWOL01S0108625.1, read on the forward strand.
TTGACCCAACTCTATAACTTACCTTCCCACACATTTTGCACTCCCTCCAACCAGAATCCCCCATGTGGAATGTTTCACAGAAGGCTAAGTTCTCAAAAGCAGATCTGCACTCAAATGAGATGACATCAATGAAGGCAGGAGCCAAAATAAAGTTTAATGATTTACTAAGTTAGCATAACAGAAACTAAGACATCCACCAGAAGCACTAATAAAAATCAATTACATGTTAGATTGATCAAAATGCTCCAAAAAATTAACAATTACAGCTTGTTTGGATGGTTGTTACATTTTATATTGTATCATATTGTTACTTTAAATACAATGTTTGTTTTGATTATTACTTAAATTTTATTGTATCGAATCGTTAAATCCATCGTTACGTAACGACGAAAAGTGTCACTTTTTGGAACGACCGATTTGGTGTTGTCGCGTCGTTGCCTTATTTGTTTCCTCTCACCTTGCCCTTCCTTATTGTTAAATAATCATATTTTATCCTTTACCCTACCTTTTAATATAATTATTCTACCTCGTAGCTTACTTTTTCTATAATATTGCAAGTTTATTTTTCATATTGTTGGTGCATGACAACATGAAACGACGGCAACAATACAATCTATCTAAATATCATATAAATGAAAACAATACAGTACAATACAATACAATACAATATAATACTATATAATACAATACAATACAATACAATATAATACTATATGATACATTATGAAATGATACATAACAACTATCCAAACAAGTTGTTAAGCGATAGAAGGGTGACAGAAGGAAATGAACCATGAAAATCAGGAGGAATTGGAATTTCTACCTACTTAATATCTACCTACTGATTTTAAGAGTCATATAGCCAAGTTAACAATAAAGCAGTTGACATTTAAGGCTGGCATACTCTTTCGCCAACAAAGACCAACAGAAAGGTGACAGAGAGATTTCAAGAATCACGAGTACTTGAAGCCCGAGAAAGCAGCAAAAATTCTAGGCCAGGAAAGCAACATTGTCCTCAGACTCAAGTTCTATGAGTAGGTTATTTTCTTCTTGATTTAGGTCCAAGCTCTTTTCTTTCACATAGTTAACAGGGGAGTAGGGAGATGTGAGCCACACTGCAATTCGAATTGTAGCCACCTGGCCAATTTGCTGTCATCTTGGGTAGATGTGGATCCAAAACTTACACTTGATGGATCCTACATTTAAGGCCCTTAGCATTAAACTCATTATACTTTTGAAATTATGAGTTTAGAATTTAATATTTGTTGAAATTCAGTGATATTTTTTACATATGCATCCATGTTCAAAAATATTGGGTTTAGTTGAAGTCATAGATGCTATGCGCCATCCGCCTCTAATCTTGGGGACTAAGTAGTAACCTTAATAATTTAGAGATAAGATGGAAAGGTATATGCATGAAGCTATCATTTAATTAGAACTCACCTCACTCTTCTTCTTTTAGAAACATAAATGAATAAAGCAAGAACAAAAAGGCACCACCATATGGTCCTTTGACTTCTGACCCTTGTCTCTTTCCCCCCAAAATGAGGAAGCAACAACAAGACACCATACAGTCTTTTTGACTTTGACCCATCTCCTCTTCTTGCCCAAAAGGAGGCTTCTTTTTTTGGGAAGCAACATCAATTCACATAATAAAAAAAAACAAAATCTGCTCCTACTTCTGATAAAAAGAGTAAAAGGGAGGGAAAACCCCACTCACGAACTATATATAACAAAAAATGTTCACATATAACTGAAAATCCTAAATTTAGGAACAATTTCAAAATGCAAAGAAAAAGAAAATCATCAGCAACTTCGGAGGGGGGGGGGGGAG
>AWOL01S0108627.1:0-12711 GCA_000715115.1 Nicotiana otophora
TCTTACAATACTTACACACTATATTTGACTTGTTGTATTCAAAGTTGACTCTTTGAGTGAACTGTTTGGGAGGGGCAGGTGTCCTTGAGAACTTGTTAGTGAGATAGACATTGAAAGAAGTAGAATCAGTACGGAAATGGGATAGTGAGGACACTTGTCTTTGTCTCTCATCCTGAAGTAAGATGTTGTAGACAATGTCTAGAAATGGAGGAGGCTGCATCATGAGCAGATTACTTATAACTCCAACATAAGTCTNATTTGGGAGGGACAAGTGTCCTTGAGAACTTGTTAGTGAGATAGACATTGAAAGAAGTAGAATCAGTACGGAAATGGGATAGTGAGGACAACTTGTCTTTGTCTCTCATCCTGAAGTAAGATGTTGTAGACAATGTCTAGAAATGGAGGAGGCTGCATCATGAGCAGATTACTTATAACTCCAACATAAGTCTCATTAAGCCCCATGAGGAACTGATGCAACTTATTCTCATCATCCTCCATTTGAAGCTCAGATTTAGCAGCACATGTGCAAGAGCTACCACGAGAGGCACGCATGAAATCAAATTCATCCCACAATTTCTTTAGTTTATTGAAGTAAGATGCTATGTCTAAAGACCTCTGACTGGTGGATGCTAACTCTTATTTTATCTCAAAAACCTTGGTTCCATTAACAGTACCATGCCTTTTATTAAGTTGAGTCCAAATGCTTTGGGCAGTGTAAGAATACTGAACACTCTCAGCTATATCTGGTGTAAGGGAGTTGGTCAGCCAAGAGATGACCATATTGTTACACCTATCTCATTGCCTAAATTGAGGGAAATTTTCAGAAAGTTTAACAATTGTTCCATCAATGAAACATGTCTTATTCCTAGCAGAGAGAGAAACAATCATATTTCGTCTCCATCCCCCAAATCCAGTTCCAGAAAAAGGAGTACTGACCAGAGAAACTCCCGGAACATCAGAAGACAGGAGAAAAAGTGGACTCGAAGGGTCAGGGATGAAACTAATAGAGGAATTAGCAGATGTAGACTCATCGACGACATTCACCATTTTGAGTTCAAATAGTCAGTCGAAAAAGCGTATAAGAATCAACTACAGCACATGCAACACCAGATATCCAACAACAAACCCTAACTGTTCGACTCTACAAACACCAAATATCCAATAACAACAATAAAAATGAGCTAGATAACGAGAATACCAGTCGTCTTTGCGACCGAAAGATGTTAACGGTCTCGAACATGAACGAAGCAAACCCTAACTGTCGGATAGAGAAAACATTAAAGCAACCGGCTGATCTCCGCGTTAATCCGATGAAACTCCGGTAGAAAGAAGCCGTCGAAGTAACGATTATAGAAGAAAACTCAGCAAATTAGAAAACCCCAAACTTCTCAACGAGTACGAATTTTCGGATGAAAATTGGCGATGGTAACATCGGGAAGAAGCTAGTGAGGAGCAGGAACAGAATCTCTGCTCTGATACCATGTGAAAGTATTGATTTCTATGGATTGATTGAGATTTTATGCTAGGGCTTGAAGAGTATCGAGAGAGAGAAAATAAAGGAGAATGAGATATTTTTATTTTAACTCTGCCAAAATAAGGAAATATTTTTTCTCTGTCTAGAAGGATCCAAGAATCATTTGTATATACAGAACCGGACTAATCCTACTAATACAAAAAAAAAATGGGCCTCACTATTACAAGTGGGCTGATACAAATAAATACATCAAGTGGGCTTATTAGCATCATATTAGGCCAGCTTACTTAACTCCAACAAGGAGAGAATATGGCACTTTACTGGGAAGATGGATTTTTTAGTGCGCGTTTGGACATAAGAATTGTGAAACACCAAAAACAGTGAGTTTTTTTTTTTTCAAATGCAAAAGGTATTTGAAAATTAGAATTGTATTGGGATATGAATATAATTTTGAAAAAGGTATTTGTGAGTGATTTGAAGTGAAAATTTTAAAAAATAACTTTTTACAGTTTTTCAAATTCCAAAAAATTAAATAAAATTTGAATTTTTTATGGCAAAACACTAATTCTAAAAATAAATTAAATAATTATAGACAAACGGGCCCTTAGATTTCATGAATGCAAAACAGTTTGTTGCTTTGGTTTGTACAATTACACTTGATAATTAATGAAAAGTTCTTTAATTGCCAAAAGAAAAAGGGGATAATTTCACATAAGTACAACTCACACACCTGCATTGCAACATAACAGCCTAGGTACCACTTTGTAAATCTATAGCCCAAAAATAATAGGCTAATTTTCGAAAAATAGCTTATTTCACACAATCTACTATGGTTATTGTTCCCTCTTTACACAACCAGTTGTTTTCATTCACTTGTTTTCCTTTGATTATTACGCATTTGATAAAAAAATGCAAATCCGCCACAACGCAACTCAAAAATCCTGAATAATACATATTATCTGAAGGCAAGAAATTCAAATACTGTTATGTACAATTGTTGAAGCAATCCAACAGGATAAAAAGAAAAATTAAAACTTGGTAAATGAATTGTAGAATCCCTCCAACGTGTACAAGATCTTTTTCATACATCACATACACAAAAAAAAAAAAAGATAAGGAAGTGTCAAACTTCCATAAAGGCTTCTTATATACTGACAATGTATATACATCCTTATAAACTGAAAAAATATATAAATATACAACATTATATACAAATATACACATTTTTACGCAATTATACATAATTATACAATACTATATAAGTGTATATAAATACCACCTATACAATATTTTCACTAGAAAACATAGTATGTCCAACACTACACTTACTGTAAATAATGTATCAACTTATATAAACATGTATAATAGTGTATAAGAGGTGCTTGTATATTCATATACACAAGTATACACTATTATACAATGTTGATACAAACTGCTACATAGTTATGATTTTTTATCCATGCTTCGAGTTGTAGTAGAAGGTATTGGATGATTCAACTCGTCAATAGGTTAACAATTTTGCGCCAACGATTCGGAATTCAACACCCAGAAAAGATACACCCAATTTCAGATTCGAGACTTCAAGATCATAATAATGATGACTAGAATTTCAAATTTCAAAGTTTTCCAAAATTAGTGGTCATTGTTTTGGTGCAAATCAAGTTTGAGAGCTATTTATTTTCCGATTTGTGTGTATTTTCATTTTTCTTTCAAAATCTTCAATATTCTTCTGCTTGCCACCATCAGACTTGGCGGGCTTTGTTGACGGAGGATGAGCCTGAGCCTTCTTCGAGCCATTGATGGTAGAACTGTGTATGGGGTAGGGGAGGGAGAATAACGAGGGATAGGTTAAGAGAGGATGAGGGGATCTGTATGGGTTAGAAAGAAAGAAGCGAGAGTTGGTGGGGAGAGAATTTGGTGTGTTGGGAGTGAAGAAAGAAGAAAATAATAAAAACCCTAGAAGTGTGTCTTTAATAATGGGCTAAAGGCCTGAAAAGTTTCTTTCAAGTTATGTACAACATGGGCTAAATCGGGTAAGAACTTCAAATCTGGTCATTTTCGATTGGGCTGTTAGGCCAAGTGACAAGGGCTGTAATTCGTCCAATAAAAGGCACCCCTAAAGGAGGAGGAAAAGTGAGCAAAACCTAGTGTTTAGGCAACACCTTATAGACTTGTAGTCTGCTATTTTGATAAATGATAACCTTGGCATTTCCCGGAAGTGTTTGGACATGCAATGTTTTAATTACTTTTGGATAAAAGTTGGAATTTTTTCGTTTCTATATAACATTTGAAACTTATTTATAATTATCTTAATTTTGTATATTACCTGTCTTAAACAAGATTTGCTTACAATTCATTATTAGTGCATTAAATTATTCAGTTACACCATTTTTCTTTTTTCTCTTCTCTCCTCTCCTCTCCTCTTTCCCTATTCTTTGCCGCCTCTCTCCATATACAATCCATTATTAGTGTCTTAAATTATGGGATACAATTATACCTTTTCCTTTTTTTCTCTCCTCTACTCTTTCCAATAGTGCCTTAACTGTAGTATAGCAATTCCACTAATGTTGAACCACAGTAACGTAAAATCGTTCAAGACTTAATTGAGAACCAAATCCTATAAACTATTTTAATAGCTTGAACCAGAAAGTAGCACCAACAAAAGCAATAGAGACACTGCCAATAGACAGTACCTAAACCAAACAAGTTTAATGTCGGAATATTCAAATTTGATACATTTACAACAACATATAAATTAAAAATAATTTTTATACAACTTATTTATAACTTATATATAATTTTCAAACATCATTTTTACCCAATCAAAAATAACTATAACATCATACAACTTATATACAATTTTCATATAAATTTATACAAATATGTCTTTGTATATATTTTGTATATGATTTATATATATTTTGTATGTGGTGTGTTCTTCTTCCCTGAAATTCCAATCAAAACTTCATCTTTTAATACAATTTTGATACACATCAACAGTTTTATGTAAAAAGAAAGTATTTATAACTTAAATACAAATTTCACAATGATTCATACATTATACAACTATTTTTCAACTTTCATACAACATTCAAATAAAAAAATATAACTACACCATAACACAACTTAAATAAAATTTACATACAATTATAATACAACTTTAATACATCTTCATCTTCGAGTTTCAATTTGAAAATTCATTCAAAATCAACTCTAATTTTTACCAAACACCCTCAAAATTGAGATATAAACTTCAAAGAATATTCTTGATCGTTTGCAACAACACCCAATCAAAATAAAAAATAATTTTAAAAAAGTCGAATTCAAAACCAAAGTTTCGAAGCTTGTGATGGCTTTCAATGGCTAGCGGGACAACAAACAACGACTGGTTCGATGGTGACAAGCATCGACACCAAATCTATTATTGAATTCTCTGGGAAAAAAAGGAAAAGAAGATGAGAAAAGAGAAGAAAATTATAGAAATCCAAAGATGAAGAAGTTGGGCAGAAAAAAGAAAATAGAAAGAGAGAGTGAGAGAGATCCGTAGAAGCGGTAGATCTATGGAATTTGACTTCCATATTAAAAGGCTACAATCAAGGATACTTATTTAAACCTATTTATATTTAATTGATAAATTGCATATCAATTTGTAATTAAGTTAAAACCTAAACAGTGAGGGTAAATAAATTTCTAATATAGTACATATAGGTAAAAATTTCATAAAAGTCATACAGTCAAACATTTGTATAATAACCGTGTTTGTTTGAAGAGTTGTTATATAATATACGAAAAAGGGCCAAAACTGCCCCTGAAGTATTGAAATTGGTACAAAAATGCCCTCCGTCCACCTATTTGAATAAAAATGCCTCTACAGTTATTTTTTTGGCTCAACATTACCCTTATTACTAACAGAAAATTCTGGGGAATTTTTTTTTAAATTAATATTCACGTATCACCGTTCCATTGGCCTAACTTAAAGTCCAACTAAAATATAACTAAACTCATCCTTAACCCGTCCGGATATTGACCCGCTCCGATTTTAAAACACAACTCTCTCTCTCTCTGCCTTGTTGCTACTTGGGCGAAATTCACCGGCGGATCTGCCGGAAATAGCAACGTACACAATAGCCTATCTCATTTACAAATTATGAGTAGAAAATTCTTTTTTCACTAGACTTAACACAGTAATCTAATCGAGAAAATTGAATCCATGATAATAATCAAAATAAGAAAACAAATACTAGTGAAGAAATTATCTTAAAAAATTGTTAATTATTATTAGTACATCATATGAACGCAGTGTGTATGAAATGTGACAATTGCACAATACCCGTTACACGGAGTAGAAAAGCTTACATATTAATTGAATAAATAGTGAAATAAATAAAAAATAGAAATACACATCACATAAACAATAAAAAAATTGAAAAAAACATCCTCAAATTTTCATGGAGGAATGACAAAAAATAGTGAAGAAACCCCCCTACAAATTTCAAATAAAGAAAACTTATATAATAAAGAACACTCGTTGCATAAACAAAAAGAATCTAAACTTTTTGCATTAAGAAGAATATGACAATTCTTTTCATCTTCCATAAAAATAATTCTAATAAAGAACTCAATTTTGAGTTTGTCTCGTGAATAATAGTAGACATACACTCGTAAGTAAATGCTAACTAAAATGAAATAGCGAAGAGAGAGAGAAAGAGAGTTATGTTTTAAAATTGGGGCGGGTAAATATCTGGGCGGGTTACGGGTTGGAGTTTATGTTAGGCCAATGGGACGGTGACACGTGGATATTAATTAAATTTTCTTTTTTTATGAATTTTCTGTTAGTAATAAGGGTAATGTTGAGCCAAAAAAATAACGGCAGGGGCATTTTTATTCAAATAGATGGACGGAAGGCAATTTTGTACCAATTCCAATACTTCAGGATCAGTTCTGGCCATTTTCCGTATAATATAACATAACATAAAAGATTGGTACCGAGTAAATTTGACTTTTATAGTGAATAACTATTATATAAGGATATTGTTATATAATATCCCAAGAGCAAGGTGGGGAGTTCTTGGAGGGAAGGATGCCGAGGGTCATTTGGAAACAGCCTCTCTACCCCAGGGTAGGGGTAAGGTCTGCGTACACACTACCCTCCCCAGACCCCACTAGTGGGATTATACTGGGTTGTTATTGTTGTATAAGTATATTGTTATAGAAATGTGTGATTGTACTAGTATTTACGTTAATTTAATACTTAAATATTATTATTCATTTTAAATACTTAAATATAGTTAAAACAACATCGTCAATTCAAACAGCATCCTGATGCAATGTCACCAATTTTTACAACGACCCAAACACAAAGAAGTAATTCAAGATCTAATTTCTCACCCAAAAAAGGACTTTACATTTTTTTTTTAAAAACATTTTCTTTTCCTTGAGAAAACCCCACTCCTCTTTTCTTCCCCTCCTCTCTCTCTCTCACACCCACACACACAAACAATGGATCGAACTCAGCTTCTACTGGTGGGATTACCCCTTTTCCTATTCATCTCCGATCTCTTCAATCTTTTTACTCCGCCCCCTCAAAAACCCTCTTCCGATCACCACCACCACCACCACCATCAACCGCCGTCAGTTATCCAACAACAACCACCTCAGACTCTTGATTTCCCTACTCAGGTACCTCAAAAATGTTCTCTTTTCTTTCTCTTTCTTTTTAACAAAAATGGTATCTTTAGTTTTATTTTTTAATTCTTTTTTTGTTTGTGTTTGACTTTGCAGAAAACTCCTGGTATTGGTGCAGTTGGTATTGGTAACACCGTCAGCATTGATTTCTGCTCTTCATGTTCTTTCAGGTTTTGTTTCTAATGCTGTTTTTATAGCATCATATGGGGTTGCTTGATTTATCTAAATTTTTGGACAGTATATTAGTTTCATATATTCTTGGCAATGTTTGGAATTTTTCTTCCAATTTCCAAAAATGCTCTCCCATAAATTAGCAATTGAAATGACATGTTAGCTTATGTGATGGACAAGTATTTTAAAGTGGGAAAGTCAAGATAATAGGTACCAGTCAGTCAATTAACTAGGCTTCAGTCCCAAACTAGCTGGGGTCGGCTGTATATAGTGGCGGAGCTAAAGGGAGACAAGGTGAATCCCCTTCCTCGGAAAATCGCAACGAGTAAATAGGGTAAAAAACAATTTTTTTTTTTGGTTATATATGAACTGTGAATCCTCTTGACACAGGAGTAAAGGGGTTTCAAAAATTGCCTTAGCTCACAAGTTCAAATCTTAGGTGTGACACTTTAATACTCATTTTTATGAATCCCCTTGTACGAATTTCGGGCTCCTACCACTTGCGGTATAAATCCTCTATATCATCTAGAAAAAGAGTGGGTTGCTCTAGTGGTAAGCACCCTCTACCCTCCACTTCCAACCAAGAGCAAGGTGGGGAGTTCTTGGAGGGAGGGAGCCGAGGGTGTATCGGAAACAGCCTCTCTACCCCAGGGTAGGGGTAAGGTCTGCGTACACACTACCCTCCCAGACCTTACTAGTGGGATTATACTGGGTTGTTGTTGTTGTTGTATCCTCAAGAAAAAAAGATGATATTGTCAAGAATATTGAGTTATTGAGTAGCATAATCTCTTGGCTTTCCGACATGATTTGAACTTGTTTGATTGAGTGCTTATTTCATTCTAAGTTAAGTGGTGGAATAGTCTTAGTTGCAGGATGGAAAAGAGTTCCCAAAACTAAAGGAGAATTTACTGCATAGGCCTCTTAGAAGGCCATAACCTTGTTGTTTGATTTGTAGAGAGGACATTGTACACCTTCCTTGTTCCGTCTGTTGAATGCCATTAAGATGCAAAAGCCTTTCCCATATATGCCAATATACAGAATCCATAGAAGCAGGGGCAGATGTAGAGTCAGATTATGTGTTTATCCGAACCCGGTAGCTTTGGTACAGACCATGTATATATGTAACAAAATTCATTAAATAAGTACAAACAATTGATTCCAGACTTCCCGAACTTGAACCCATAAAGTTCAAATCCTGGATCCGCCTCTGCATAGAAGTGCATGCTTGGTAAGTTTGATGCGTAAACAATTTTAGTCATGGATGCGGTCCTTTGTGTGCTTAGAGAAGATAATGGCAGCGTCATTATGTCGAAAAGGAATTTGTATTTACCTTTCATTACTTCATTCAATTGGTCATCTAGTTCTTGTTGTATCTATTATGTTTGTTGTACAACTATTTGCCCTTGGCACTCTTACCATAACAAACTGCATGTAAGTTTCATCTTTCTTTCCAGAGGGACAGCTGTGACAATGAAAAACATGTTGGAAAATCAGTTTCCTGGTGTCCATGTCGTCCTTGCTAACTATCCTCCTCCACTTCCAAAACGTTTATTGAGCAAAGTAGTACCCGTTTTCCAATTTGGCGTCATTGGCCTTGTAATGGGTGGCGAACAAATATTTCCTAGGTTGGGATTTGCTGTACCACCTCCATGGTTCTATCACTTGCGTGCTAACAGATTCGGAACTATGGCAACCACTTGGCTCCTGGGAAATTTCTTTCAGTCCATGCTGCAAAGCTCTGGTGCTTTTGAAGTGTATTGTAATGGTGAACTGGTACGTACTTTCTCTATCTGTCGATGCTTATCTTATTTGTTTACCTTTTTCCTTGAGCTTAAAAACTTTGGGAGATGATTACTATTTTTGTGCCTTTTTTGTGGATAAAAGCCTAAAACCATCTGATCTAGGAGAAAAGAAAATTCTGGAAACCATTTTTACTAGAGACTAAATAGATGTCCATCTTTACTATGTTAATTTCTTTGCTCTTTTCAGAAAAGAAAATGAAATGGAACTTCACTTTGACCTTAACTCTCTGCACAGCTCTCATTCTCCTTCTCTTTCACCTCTCACAGAGAGAAAAAATTGCCTAAGACAAATTATGGTTCATTTTCGGAATAGGGATGCCGTTGGCATGTTATACTCCCTTTTCAATGATATAAAATGTTTCTACTAAATTTGGTGAGAATCATCTTTGGGCGGTACCATTATATGAAAGGATTTTAAGTGTATCCTAACTTTTGAAGTATCAAAGGTTCACAGTAATCTCTGTAGCCCCTATAGCATGTGATATGAAGTTTTTTAATTGACTGCCTAGAATATGTCAAATTTATAAGGCTTGAGAATGTGAGTCAATGTCGGGTCCATTTACATTTGTCTGTTGCATAACCTGAGGTATGGAGTCAGTTGTGTGTCAGTTAATAGCATAAAAATGCATTCTCTAAGTAGGATGTTGTGCAATTTGAAAAAACTACTTGATTAGGCTTAAAAATCCAAAAAGCACTTGAACTTCTCATGCAGATTGATAGTAGCAGAAAGGCAAGGAAGATGGAAGCAGAGGTTAATATCAAGAAGAGCAGGTTCAAGGGGTCACAAGAACTAAAAGGGTTGGCCTCTTTTGATCTTAAATTCAAAAGCAACGGAAATAGGAGAGGGGGAAGGGCTTTATTCTTAATTGATCAATGAAGCTCAAATTAGTCACATGGAACGTGAGGGGATTAAATAAAATAGATAAGAGGAGGTTGGTGAAGAATTCTTTCATCGATTGGGGAGCATACATTATATGTTTGCAAGAAACAAAGCTTGAAGAGGATGTAGAAGATATTGTTAATTATATTTGGGGAGGAAGATGGGCAAGCTATGCTTGTCTAGAAGCCAGTGGTACTAGAGGTGCAATCATGATGATATGGGATAGAAGGATATGGAAAGGGGAGATTCTTCAAATTGGGCTATACACTTTGACTTGCAGATTTGAAGGCATGTTACAGCACTTTGAATGTCATATTACAGGGGTGTATGCCCCTAATTGTGACATTGAAAGAAAAGAGGTTTGGGGAGAAATTAGTGCTGTGAGGGGTCTGATGGAGGGTCCATGGGCAATTTGTGGGGATTTCAACATTGTTAGATTCCCTACTGAGAAAAGAAACTGCAGGAGAAGGTCCACAGCTATGGTGGAATTCTCAGACTTCATAGAGGACATGAGTCTTATTGATCTTCAGCTAGAAGGAGGCATTTATACTTGGTACAAAGGGGACACTCACACTACTGCATCAAGAAAATCTTGACCTCTGAAGAGTGGGATGACTGTTTTAGCAACATCAAACAATTCGCTCTTCAGAGAGTGACATCTGATCATGTTCCTATTGTTTTACAATGTGGAAACTGGGACCAACCAAAGTCATATTTCAAATTTGACAATTGGTGGTTGAACTCAGATGGCTTTGTTGACAGAATCAGTAGTTGGTGGACATCATTTGACTTCGCAGGAAAACCTGATTATATTCTAGCTTGTAAATTGAAGGCCTTGAAAGGTAAACTAAGGGAATGGAGCAAAAGCTACCAAGGCAACTTGAAGGCCCAAAAATCAGACCTTCTTAATCAGCTGGATGCACTGGATAGAGTACTAGAAATCAGAAGCCTAACTGAGGAGGAAATGGTGGAGAAGACATCACTATTGTTGGAGTATGAAGAACTTCTGAAGAATGAAGAAGTGGCATGGAGGCAAAGGTCCAGGGCCAATTGGCTCAAAGAAGGAGATAGGAATACAAAGTTCTTCCATAAGACTGCAAATGCTCACAAAAGATGCAACAACATTGACCACTTAACGATCCAAGGTGAATCAATCACAGATCCACAAAGAATCAAAAATGAGATAGTAAGTTTCTACAAAATACTCGATGCTGAGACCGAAGAATGGAGACCTGCAACCAATTTTAGGAGTTGTCCAATAATAACTGAGCAAGATAAAAATTTACTACAAAGCAGATTCGATGAACAAGAAGTTTTTGGGTGTTTGAAATTGTGTGCTATGGACAAGGCACCAGGACCTGATGGCTTTACAATGAGATTCTTTATTAAATGTTGGGACGTGCTTAAACAGGACATCGGACATCATGGGGTTTTTTCACAATTTTCACTCCCATGGTTTATTTGAAAAGAGTTTCAATGCAACCTACATTGCCTTGATCCCCAAGAAGAATGGTGCAAATGAATTGAGGGACTTCAGGCCTATAAGCCTAATAGGGAGCATTTACAAGATTATTGCAAAAGTNTCATGATGATATGGGATAGAAGGATATGGAAAGGGGAGATTCTTCAAATTGGGCTATACACTTTGACTTGCAGATTTGAAGGCATGTTACAGCACTTTGAATGTCATATTACAGGGGTGTATGCCCCTAATTGTGACATTGAAAGAAAAGAGGTTTGGGGAGAAATTAGTGCTGTGAGGGGTCTGATGGAGGGTCCATGGGCAATTTGTGGGGATTTCAACATTGTTAGATTCCCTACTGAGAAAAGAAACTGCAGGAGAAGGTCCACAGCTATGGTGGAATTCTCAGACTTCATAGAGGACATGAGTCTTATTGATCTTCAGCTAGAAGGAGGCATTTATACTTGGTACAAAGGGGACACTCACACTACTGCATCAAGAAAATCTTGACCTCTGAAGAGTGGGATGACTGTTTTAGCAACATCAAACAATTCGCTCTTCAGAGAGTGACATCTGATCATGTTCCTATTGTTTTACAATGTGGAAACTGGGACCAACCAAAGTCATATTTCAAATTTGACAATTGGTGGTTGAACTCAGATGGCTTTGTTGACAGAATCAGTAGTTGGTGGACATCATTTGACTTCGCAGGAAAACCTGATTATATTCTAGCTTGTAAATTGAAGGCCTTGAAAGGTAAACTAAGGGAATGGAGCAAAAGCTACCAAGGCAACTTGAAGGCCCAAAAATCAGACCTTCTTAATCAGCTGGATGCACCGGATAGAGTACTAGAAGTCAGAAGCCTAACTGAGGGGGAAATGGTGGAGAAGACATCACTACTGTTGAAGTATGAAGAACTTCTGAAGAATGAAGAAGTGGCATGGAGGCAAAGGTCCAGGGCCATTTGGCTCAAAGAAGGAGATAGGAATACAAAGTTCTTCCATAAGACTGCAAATGCTCACAAAAGATGCAACAACAATGACCGCTTAACGATCCAAGGTGAATCAATCACAGATCCACAAAGAATCAAAAATGAGATAGTAAGTTTCTACAAAATACTCTATGCTGCAACCGAAGAATGGAGACCTGCAACCAATTTTAGGAGTTGTCCAACAATAACTGAGCAAGATAAAAATTTACTACAAAGCAGATTCGATGAACAAGAAGTTTTTGGGTG
>AWOL01S0108635.1:0-11965 GCA_000715115.1 Nicotiana otophora
ATGAGTAAATTCGTGAAGGAGAGAAGGTAAGCAAATAGAAGAAAATGAGTTTCGTTAAAGGTTATCGAATTGGGATAAAATACGGGCCGAGCGATAATATCCGATATTTATGGACTAGTACCATACAAGATACCATATGGCTATGATAGTAAGGTGTATAAAGTATATTAAAAGCGAGTAATAATTTATGTAATTTGAGATAATTCTTAATTATGTGAGTAATTGGTTAATTATTGGACTAGTGGAAGAATTAATGGATTGATTAAGAAAAGGGGTGGATAATTGGATAAGTGGGGGGGCATTCACGTGGCAGCACCCCTTAAATCCCATGAATGACTCTTTAAGTCATTACATTATGTGGCAAAAGTAAAAATGTGGAAGTGGGCAAGTCTTAAGAAAGTAGGAACATATCCATTTAGTCAAGAAAGGCTACATAACCTTTAGCAAATTAAAGGATTCATATATCTAACATTTGAGGGAATAGAAAAGAGCTCTCCATGAGACTATCTGAAGCTAACAAAAATGCAACCTGAAGCCAACGTAAAAGCAAATTGAAGCTAACACAGAAGGGTACAGATCTTTAATAGCTTGAACAGAGATTTTGCAATTTTAAGGGAGTACGGTGTAAATATTCTCAAAAATATCACACGNACATTTGAGGGAATAGAAAAGAGCTCTCCATGAGACTATCTGAAGCTAACAAAAATGCAACCTGAAGCCAACGTAAAAGCAAATGGAAGCTAACACAGAAGGGTACAGATCTTTAATAGCTTGAACAGAGATTTTGCAATTTTAAGGGAGTACGGTGTAAACCTTCCCAAAAATATCACACGGATTGTTTCCTACTCCAGGTATGTTAAGGCTATCCTTTCTTTATTTTTGGCGTGATCTAAATGATACAAATGAAACGAGCAAAATACGCAACTTTAATAAATGACTTTATTTATAGAAATACTAAGAGTGTTTATATTCTTGATTACCCATGTGTCTTATTATTCTATCATCTGTTCATGGGTCTCAGAAAATATGTAAGTTGATAAGTTTATTTTATGACATTATTCAAAGGTATAATGGTCTTATGACATTCCGAGAAATTCTATTGACGCACTTGTCATGCATTGCATTCATTTATACATGTACATTGATCCATGACTAGATGGCGATATATACGGGTATATATGTAAATTATATGTATATGGGATATGAAAAAAGGTTACGGGGTTATATACGCACCACCACCTGGTCAGCTGGTATACGTTGATGATTTTGCCCACAGTGGCCGAGATGATATGATGGGATGCCCTTAGAGGCCTGATGATGTTATGAAACATGTAGCTATGCACGACATGACATTCATACGCATATGCATGACACTATAAGTATTTAATGATTTACAGAGTTATCCAGACTTACAGGTTGAGTCATTTACTCTATAATTCTTCCATGTCTTTTATGTACTTATTTACGTGCCTTACATACTAGGTACATTATTTGTACTAACGTCCCTTTTTCCCGGGGACGCTGTGTTTCATGCCCGCAGGTCCCAATAAACAGTTCGAGAGTCCTCCAAATAGGCTATCAGCTCAGCGGAAGATGTTGGTGCACTCCATTTGCTCCGGAGTTGCTTGTTTGGTCAGTATGATTTAGACGCATATTGTTTGGTATGGCGGGGCCCTGTCCCGACCTTTATGTTAAGTGTGTACTCTTAGAGGCTTGTAGACAGATGTCATGTATACGAATGCTTGTATGGCCAGCCGGCCTATGTTTTGAGTTTACAAATGATCATGTTGGCCTTAAAGGCCCGTATATCACATGTATAAGTTTTTTTATCAGGTTGGGTCGTCCTTTATTAAGTATTCCCCTATGTTTATTCTGATTAGCCCATGACAGCCCGTTTGGCCCATTTGCCAAAAAAAGTACGGTAAGAAAGATATGTTATATTAGCACTCGGTTAAGTAAGGTACCGGATGCTCGTTGCGGCCCAAACGTTTGGGTCATGACACCCAATGTCACGTTGACTTTCGGGATGCTCCAGTTCATCTAACACAATATCCCGATCCCTTTTTTTATTCAGAATTTCATGAAAGTAAGTCTGCCATCTTCTCTTAATATGTGCATCTTCCGTCAATACTCTACCATCGTCGTCCTTGATGCATCTCACTTGGTCCAAATCCCGGGCCTTCCTATCTCTCATCTTCTCCAGCCGTAATAACTTCTTCTCTCCGCCTTTTACCCCTAGTTTCTTGTACATACGGTAATAGGCTGCAGTCTTAGCCTCTGTGACCACCAGCTTAGCTTCCTTCCTAGCTACCTTATACCACTCCATGCACGCTCTCCTCTCCTCCTCACTTGTGCTCCCTACTAATTTTAGGTTTGCTGCCTTCTTCGCTTCCACTTTAACTTGGACCACTTCATTCCACCACCAGTCTCCTTTGTGCCTGCCAGAGACACCAGTCGAGGTCCCTAACACCTCTCTTGCAGCCTCTCTTATACAGTATGCTGTTGTCGACCACATATTGCTCGTGTCACCACTGTTCCTCCATGCTCCCACAGCCGACAACTGCCCCTCCAACTCCTGGGCTTTATCCTTGGTCAAGGCACCCCACCTGATTCTCGGTCGTCCTCGGTCGGACCTTTTCCTTCTCTTTAACATAATACCAACATCCATCACCAAGAGCTTATGCTGTGTCGTGAGTATCTCACCCGAAATAACCTTAAAATCCTTGCACAACCCTCTGTCACACCTCCTGAGGAGGAGATAGTCAATCTGAGTCGTCACCACAGCGTTTTGGAAAGTAGCCAAATTCTCCTCCCTCTTCGGAAATCTAGAGTTCGCAATCACCAACCCAAAAGCCTTCGCGAAGTCCAACAGCGAAGTACCTCCTCCGTTCCTCTCCCCAAAATCGAAGCCTCCATGTACCTCGCCATAGCCGTCTGCGGTCGAACCAATATGACCATTGAAATCCCCTCCTATAAATAGCATCTCAGAAGGCGGGACTTGACGCACAATCTCATCTAACCCCTCCCGAAATCACTATTTAACCTCCTCATCTAGACCCGCATGTGGGGCGTAGGTGCTAACGATGTTTAGGGTGCACTCTCTAACCACCAACTTAATAGTCATCAATCTATCATTCACCCGTCTAACCTCAACCACCGACTCTCTAACTTCCCCATCCACCAAAATACCCACTCCATTCTTACCTTCCGGACTCCGGAGTACCAAAGCTTATACCCGTCCGCATCCCTTGCCCTAGACCCTACCCACCTAATTTCCTGGACACACTCCTCTTCCGCAGGATCTTTGCCAACTCTATTGACTTACCCATCAATGTACCTATGTTCCATGGCCTAATTCTCAACCTAAAGGCTCCTTTGTTCCCCTTAACTCCCTTGCCTGCCTTCCCACCCCATAACCCTTGCCCCACCTCCTGCCCCACCCCCTGCTTCCCCCAAGGACATGACCTCATTCGGCCATCCCAGACCACAACCACTATACCTACGACAGACTAAAGGAAACCACTAACACACACTAGACAACAGACCAGAGATAGAGGAATACATATCCAAATATAATGGGACCACCGATCCCAATGAGCATGTTACTTCATATACATGCGCCATCAAGGGTAACGATTTAGAAGATGATGAAATCGAATCTGTGTTGTTGAACAAATTCGGAGAGACCCTTTCGAAGGGAGAAATGATTTGTTATCACAACCTGCCACCAAATTCCATCGACTCATTTGCCATGTTAGCAGATTCATTCGTAAAGGCACACGCCAGGGCCATAATGGTCGTAACGAGGAAATCGGACCTTTTCAAGGTAAGACAAAGGGTTAATGAAATGCTGAGGGAGTTCGTATCCCGTTTCAAATAGAATGCATGGAGTTGCCACCGGTCACAGATGATTGGACCGTTCAAGATTTCACACAAGGGTTGAACGAGCAGAGTTCAACAGCATCACGTCAGTTGAAATAAATTTTGATCAAGTATCCAGCTGTAACTTGGGCAGATGTGCACAATCGATATCAATCTAAGATCATGGTAGAAGACGACCAATTAGGAGCCCCTTCCAGTTCAATATATCCAAACTGGTCGGCAGTTAAAAACCAGAGGGACGTGGATAGGGAGCCAAGATCGAACAGAGACCGATATCAACCATATACCACAGATCGAGAAAACAATGGTTCAGGACGCAATTCCGCCCGGAGCGATCGAAGAAGTGATTGAGGACAGAATTCTCGGGGACTTATGAGCAAAAGTGGTTTTGACAAGTATGCCGATCCCACAGAGGCATCTCGGTTATCGGAATATAACTTTAGCATCGATGCATCGGGTATTGTATCGGCAATCGAAAAGATCAAAGATACTAGGTGGGCCAGACCCATACAAACCGATCCTTCCCAAAGAAACCCAAATTTGATGTGCATGTATCATGGCACGCATGGTCACAAGACTGAGGATTGCAGGCAATTAAGGGAGGAGGTAGCCCGTCTATTCAATGAGGGCTACCTTCGAGAGTTCCTCAGTGATCGAGCAAAGAATCATTTCAGAGAAAGGGATGCCAACAAGAAAAATGAACATGAGGAACCCCAACATGTATGATCGTCGGTGGGATCGACATTCCACAGGGATCCATATTCAAAAGCTCTAAGGTATCAATCACTAGGGAAAAACGAATCCGAGATTATGTGCCCGAAGGAACTTTATCATTCAATGACGAAGAAGCAGAAGGCATATCTCAGCCCCACAACGACGCACTGGTAATTTCTAACTTATTAAATAAAGTTCAAGTTAAGCATGTTTTCGTAGATCCAGGTAGCTCAGCGAATATTATCTGATCGAGGGTCGTGGAGCAACTCGTCCTACAAAATCAAATCGTGCCCGCATGTCAGGTCTTAAACGGCTTCAATATAACTAGTGAAATAACTAAAGGGGAGATTATTCTACTAGTGAACGTGGTTGGAACCATTCAAGATACTACGTTCCCTGTAATCGAGGGCGGCATGAGGTACAATGCACTACTCGGAAGGCCTTGGATCCACAATATGAGGGCAGTCCCTTCGACTCTCCACCAAATGATAAAATTCCCGACGTCGGCCGGTGTAAGAACTGTATATGGGGATCAGCATGCTTCAAAGAAATTGTTTGCGGTCGATGAGGTTACGCTGATATCGACACTATCAACCTCTAAAAAGTCGAGCATCAAAAGTAAACAGGAAGTCAAATAGCAATCACAGCCACCAGCCTCGACCGAATCAGGGAAGCAGGAGATAGAAGAATAAGAGGAGGATTTTCTGACCCCTCGAACTTTTATTGTTCTCGAAGATTCTAATGCCACAAAATGAATGGTCGAAGAGTTGGAACAGATAATATTGATCGAGTACCTACCCGAGCGAAAGGTATACCTGGGAACGGGATTAACCCCCAAACTCAGGAAAAAGCTTATTCAATTTCTTATTGATAACATAGATTGTTTTTCTTGGTCCCATTTAGACATGACAGGGATCCCACAGGAGATAACGACGCATCGCTAAACCTGGACCCTAGGTTCAAACCGGTGAAGCAAAAGAGAAGACCCCAGTCCGAGGTAAAGCACGCATTCATAAAGGACGAGGTAACTAAACTTCTAAAAATAGGGTCCGTTCGGGAAGTAAAATATCCTGAATGGTTAGACAATGTAGTTTTAGTCCCTAAAAAAGGGAACACATTTAGAATATGTGTAGATTATAAGGATTTAAACAAGGCATGCCCCAAAGATTCTTTTTCGCTGTCCAACATCGCTCGCATGATCGATGCCACGGACGGCCACGAGGTCCTTACTTTTCTCAATGCCTATTCCGGGTATAATCAAATCCAAATGAACCCGGAAGACCAAGAAAAGACTTCATTTGTCACCAAGTATGGAATATATTGTTATAATGTTATGACCTTCGGGCTAAAACATGCAGGAGCTACTTACCAACGCGTAGTAAATAAAATGTTCGAGGAACAAATAGGTAAATCAATGGAAGTTTATATTGNCAGGGAACAAACTTAGAATGTGTGCAGATTATAAGGATTTAAACAAGGTGTGCCCAAATATTCTTTTCCACTGCCTAATATCGATCGCATGATCGATTCCATAGCCGGCCACGAGATCCTTACTTTTCTCAATGCCTATTCCGGGTACAATCAAATCCAAATGAACTCGGAAGACCGAGAAAAGACTTCATTTATCACCAAGTATAGTACATATTGTTATAATGTAATGCCCTTCGGGCTAAAAAATGCAGGGGCTACTTACCAACGCCTAGTAAATAAAATGTTCGAAGAACAAATAGATAAATCAATGGACGTCTATATTGATGACATGCTAGTTAAGTCTCTGCGCGCAGAGGACCATTTGGCTTATTTACAGGAAACATTTGATTTTTTAAGGAAATATAACATGAAGCTCAATCCCGAGAAATGTGCTTTCGGGGTCGGTTCGGGCAAGTTCCTTGGCTTCATGGTATCGAATCGGGGAATTGAGATCAACCCCGAAACAATCAAGGACATCGAAGACATCACCGTCGTGGACAGTGTAAAAGCCGTGCAGAGGCTGACTGGACGGATAGCTGGCTTAGGCCGATTCATTGCGAGGTCATCAGATCGAAGCCACAGATTTTTCTCTCTGCTCAAAAAGAAGAATGATTTTGCCTGGACCTCAGAATGGCAACAAGCATTAGAGGAATTGAAGTCATACCTATCGAGCCCACCACTGCTTTACACTCAAAAGTCAGATGAAACACTTTACTTGTACTTGGCAATATCGAAAATCGCGGTAAGTGGTGTCCTAGTTCGGAAGAGCAAGGTACGCAATTTACTGTTTATTATGTAAGTCGAACCTTAGGAGAAGCAGAAACTAGATATCCACATTTGGAGAAATTGGCACTTGCACTGATAAGCGCCTCTATAAAGTTAAGACCATACTTTCAATGTCACCCCGTATGCGTATTAACCACTTACCCACTTCGTAATGTTTTGCACAAACCCGAACTATCGGGCCGATTGGCCAAATGGGCCGTCGAACTTAGTGGGTATGATATCGAATATCAACCTCGGGCGTCCATCAAGTCTCAAATTTAGCAGACTTCGTGGCCGATTTCACGCCAACCCTCATACCCGAAGTTGAGTAGGAACTCTTGTTAAAATAGGGTACATCATCGGGGGTATGGACCCTTTTCACAGACGATGCTTCGAATGTGAAGGGGTCCGGGCTAGGCATCATTTTGAAGCCGCCCACGGGTAGCACTATTAGGCAATCTATCAAAACTTGTAGGTTGACTAACAATGAGGCCGAGTACGAGTCCATGATTGCAGGTCTCGAGATAGCTAAAAGCTTAGGAGCAGAAGTCATTGAAGCCAAGTGTGACTCTTTACTGGTGGTGAACCAAGTAAACAAAACTCTCGAAGTAGGAGAGGATAGAATGCAAAGGTATTTGGACAAGCTGCATACAACCTTGCACCATTTCAAGGAATGGACTTTATAGAATGTACCTCGAGAACAAAACATTGAGGCCGATGCACTTGCAAATTTAGGGTCATCGGTCGAGGAAGATGAGATCAGCTCGGGGACTGTCGTTCATCTCTCGAGATCCGTGATCGGGGAAAGTCACGCCGAGATAAACGCTACAAGCTTAACCTGGGATTGGAGGAATAAATATATTGAATACTTGAAGAACGGAAAGCTCCAATCGGACCCTAAAGAGACGAGGGGCCTACGAACTAGAGTTGCTCGATTCAGATTGGCTGAAGATGGAACATTATACAGAAGGACATTCGATAGACCATTTGGCAGTATGCTTAGGACCAGGAGACATCGATTACGTTCTACGAGAGGTCCATGAAGGCACTTATGGGAACCACTCTGGCGCCGAATCACTGATTCACAAAATCATTACAGCAGGATACTACTGAGATAGTATGGAAAAAGATACTAAGGAGTTTGTTCGAAAATGTGATAAATGTCAAAGGTTTGCACCAATGATCCATCAGCTCGGAGAACAACTTCATTCAGTCCTATCCCCATGGCCATTCATGAAATGGGGGATGGATATCGTCGGCCCCAGGTAAATCCAAGTTCATTTTATTTATGACTGACTATTTCTCTAAATTGGTTGAAGCACAGGCGTTCGAAAAAGTGAGAGAGAAAGAGGTTATAGACTTCATCTAGGATCACATCGTATGTTGATTTGGGATATCTGCCAAAATAGTGTGTGACAATGGAAAACAATTTATCGACAGCAAAGTGACGAAATTCCTCGAAAACCATAAAATAAAAAGGATATTATCAAGGCCGTATCACCCTAGCGGGAACGGACAGGCCGAGTTGACAAACAAGACTATTGTTCAGAACCTAAATAAAAGGTTGAACGACGCTAAGGGGAAATAGAGAGAAATTCTACCCGAAGTCCTTTGGGCATATCGAACAACGTCAAAATCCAGTAAGGGGGCAACCCCGTTTTCCATAGTATATGGCTCTGAAGCCTTGATTCTAGCCGAAGTCGGGGAACCCAGTGCCAGGTTTCGACATATAACAGAAGAATCAAATCACAAGGCTATGAATACTAGCCTCGAATTATTGGATGAAAAACGAGAAGCCGCACTCGTTCAAATGACTGCACAAAAGCAACGAATCAAAAGATACTACAATAGGAGAACCAACCTTTGCCACTTCAGAGTCGGGGACTTAGTCCTGAGGAAAGTCACCATCAACACTCGAGATCCTAATGAAGGGAAGCTCGGCCAAAATTAGGAAGGACCCTACCAAGTCATCGACATCATCGGAAAGGGATCTTATAAGCTCGGTACGATGGACGGCGAACAACTACCAAATAATTGGAACATATTGCTTCTCAAACAGTATTATTGCTAAGGTATGACTTTATTCCCTTTTTTCATTTATATATTCAACACTAACTCACTGCATATGATTGATCGAAGATATCAAGACCTCAGGTTTTAAAGCATGCGTTGCACTTTTTTTCCTTTAGATCGGGTTTTGTCCCAAGTGGGTTTTTTCCGGCGAGGTTTTTAACGAGGCAACAATTATGTGCTACCTGAGGATGATTTAACAGTATCCGAGGCTTCTTTACAATCAACCTCGAATACTGGGGGCATCACCCTCAGATGTTACATTTTCAAGGAAAATACTTCATTTCAAAGGGTCTCGATAAAGAAACTTTGTAATGGGCCAAACGGTCGAATGAGCCGTGTCCGTAAAGATTAGTCGAACCACGATAGAAAAACATGTACACATGTATAAATTATATAAAGAAGCATTCTTTCTATATCAAACATCTTGTGTCTCAAAGAAAATTTTCTACTATACAAGATCCATACTTATGATTCTGTGAGAAATGGCTCAAAGGCCAAGTTCAAATATACCTCGTACACTCGGGGTTGTCGTCGACGATCGACATATTTGAGTAATATAAACTCAAATTCATAAGACCTCAAAGAGGAAACCCTCGATCTATAGGCCAAGGGCATCACTCTCGGGGACTAACACTTCGAACAAGTTCGAAGTGTTATTGGGAAATAAGCCCAAGAGGCATACCCAAAGGCTACAGCCAAATTAAAGAGGCTCAGAGAGGTCCGAATTCCGCAATAAAAATAGGCCATCGAATTCTTTGAAACAACGGTTAAAAGACTATCCTCGGCATGTAATCAAACGTGCTTCGATAAAATCAGCCCTCGAAAAACCTTAAGAGGTATCAAATTATCTTAACACAAATGTGCTAAGGCACAAAAAGTAAAGGGGTTTCAATCAACATCGAACCCTCAAAAAACCCAATGGGTATAGAATATGTCTTAAGACATAAAGAAATTCTTTTTTTACTAAGTCTTCTAAGCCGAAAAAGGGAAAAAATAGCAATCTTTTAGAGGCCATATCGGCCCAATCTAAAGAGCCTAAGGGCCAATATACTTAGAGTTCAAGATTTTGTTCTCACTCAATTCGGACCTAAGGGTTCCACTATTCCGAGCTCAAATAAAATATAGCTCGAGGATTCATCATTATTTGATATAAAACCTTAAGGGGTCTGTTACTGTGAGTTTGAAACTTACTCAAACTCGGCTATAAAAGCAGTACATTTACGGCTTCAACCAAGACATCCGAAATTAAAATCCCGAACATATTGTTAAGCTCGGGGACTCGCCCTCGCTTAACTAAAAAAAACTAAGGGTTTGTTCTACTCTGAGTTCGAGCTATTTCTCACTCGATTATAGAGGCTACTACTACCCGATTGCAACAAAGTTTTTACAAGGAAAGGCAAAACAGAATTTATCATAAATCAGAAATCGGAGACAAAACGGAAAGAAAACAAATCTTTCATATATACAAAGTATTTACAAAGACCACTCAGGGTCTTACACAAAAAACAAAAAGAGAAAAAATCCTAAGTGCCTAGTCCACCTCGGGAGCCGCATCTTCGGGAGCTTCATCTTCATCTCCGCTCTCAGATCCACTTGCAAAGTCTTCTTCATCGGAAAGCAAAGCTCCGGCCTCGCCCTCCAAAACCTTCGCATTCTCGATATCAGTCGTGAGGTCAAAGCCACATGCATGTACCTCCTCAAGAGTGTCTCTTCGAGACTGACGCCTAGTATGATCGGATACACGGGACAATCGAACCTTAGCAGCATCAGAAATTTACTTTGCCCGAGTGTTAGCGGCTTCAGCATCAACTCGGTAGGAGGCCACGAGCGCCTCTGCCTCGGATGTGGCCCTTGCAAGCTCAGCGGCCAACCGAGTCTCGATCTCTTCAACCTTCTAGGCTTGGTCCAAGTTATCCTCCTTCACACTTTGGAGTTGACGCTCAATCAAAGATAGTTGGGCCCGAACCTCTTCTTTCTACGAGGCGAGACGGTCTATGTTCTGCTTCCACCCCAAAGTCTCTGCCTCTTTCATCTTGGCCTTCTCACGATGCTGCTCAACCAATTAGGCCTTCTACTAAACCTGCAGGATCAAAGTGTTAGTTGCCAATATCAAGTTAATACATAACAAGCTCGCAAAAATTTACATTGCCCGTTCAATGAGCTCGGTCTGATCTCGATGAGTTCTTGTCAGCTCGGCTCGAATGCTCATGATCTCCTCTTCTTTTTGCACATAAAGGACTTTGAGGGCATTTCTCTCCTCCGTAAGCTTTTTGAGATCAGCCTCACATCGGGCCAGCTCATCTCGGTACTTAGAAGACACTTCTCGAAGGAGCGATGTAGCCTGTACAGAAAGAAAGGAAATCAGACTTAGAGAAATAAGAACAAACGCAAGCATGGTAGCATGGGCTAAAATGCACTTGGATCAGAAGCCGCTGAGCCTCATCAAAAGTGAGTGATGCGTCAAGGTCGGAAACAGCATCGACCCCTGCAAAGAAACCATGAAATATATCATCCCCTTTGGGGGCCTTCCTCACATCGGGGGTCCCCATGGATCGGGCATCCCGAAACTGCCCCTCAGAGAACGTGGGGCCGGGCGACGAATAGTCAATATTAATTACCCCGAGCGAGTCACTTGGGGCATTCTCTTCTCTTTGAAGGGTATCAGAACTAGAGTCTTCGGGCACACCCGCCGGTTGCTCATCACGGCAGAAGGCATCATCAAGATCCGATTATTCGGGGACTCTGCTCGGACCTTCCCCCGATATCGCCTCAGTCTACGGCCGAACCCCCTCGACCATCACCAGCTCAGCAGCTTTCGATGCTTCGATGCTTTCCCTCTTCCAAGCCACCAGTAGGAAGTCGGTATCATCTCCCTCCTCGTCTTCATCTCATAGTGTTTAGACTACATCGGCAGGCAGAACGACGAGATCAGTCTTCGACTTTCGAGCACGGCTTTTCTTGGGCCTTGGGGTATATGGTGGCGAGGCCCTTCTTCTTTTCTTTTCTTTGGTCAGCTTCGGGCCTCCTCTTCCCCGAGGGGAGGCGTCCTCATAATGACATT
>AWOL01S0108648.1:0-12876 GCA_000715115.1 Nicotiana otophora
CGAGGTTCTCTGAGTTGTCTCGCCATGCGCTTATGATACTCCCTATCGATGAGGAGAGAGTACGGAGGTTTGTTGTGGGTTTGCACACTGGCATTCAGGCCACTATGGCCTAAGAGGTTAAGATGAGGACTTTTTATGAGCTGGTTGTGGAGATAGCCTGGAGGATTGAGGATGTACGTCAGCGTAGCCGAGAGCAGGTTATGAGAGATAAGCGGTTTAGATATTTTGGAGAGTTGAGAGGTGCCCCGTCTGGGGGTAGAGGTCAGTTCGTGAGAGGGCAGTCCAGCAGGCCCCCATATCCAGCACCACCGCCTCCTCTGGGTGCTCTAGTGCGGCCTTATTTTAGTGCTATGCCAGTGAGTTCTTACCCCCCACCAGCTATTCAGGGTTCTTCCAGTAGGTATTCAGGTCATCAGTGTCAGACTTTAGGTTAGCAGTCCACCGTACCGAGGGGTTGTTTCGAGTGCAGGGATTTCAGTCACATGCGGAGATTCTGCCCCAAGCTTCAGGGTAAACCAATGCAGCAGGGTCAGCAGCCTATGATTATCGCACCAATTGCTCCACCAGTTGTCCGGCCGCTTATAGGTGGAGGGCAGGTGGGTAGGGGCCGTCCTAGAGGTGGAGGCCAGTCAGGTGGCGCTCCAACTCGGTTCTATGCTTTTTTCGGCCAGACCAGATGCAGAGGCACAGATGCCGTGATCATAGGTATTATTTCTATCTGCGGCAAAGATGCTTCCGTATTATTTGATCTAGGGTCTATATATTCCTATGTGTCATCTCTATTTGCTCATTTCCTAGGTGTTTCTCGTGAGTCCTTGGGTAATCCTGTTTATGTGTCCATTCTTGTGGGCGATTCTGTTGTTATGGATCAGATATACCGGTTCTGCATTGTTACATTTTATGGTTATGAAACTAGAGCAGATCTTTTACTGCTTGAGATGACCGACTTTGAGATCATCCTGGGCATGGACTGGCTATCTCCATATCATGCCATCCTAGATTGCGATGCCAAGATGGTTACCTTGGCAATTCCAGTGTTACCTAGATTGGAATGGAAGGGTTCGTCTGTCAGCATATCTAATCAGGTTATTTCCTTTCTAAAGGCTCGACACATGGTCGAGAAGGGTTGTTTGGCTTATCTGGCCTATGTTCGGGATAGTACTGCAGAGATTCTAGCGATTGATTCAATGCCTGTAGTCAGAGAGTTCTCCGATGTATTTTCTTAAGATCTTCCAGGCATGCCACTAGATCGTGATATTTATTTCTATATTGATTTGGCTCTAGATACCCAGCCTATATCTATCCCACCGTATCGCATGGCTCCGAAAGAGTTGAATGAGTTAAAAGAACATCTTGAGGAGTTACTAGCCATAGGGTTTGTCAGGATGAGTGTGTCGCATTAGGGTGCATAGGTATTATTTGTGAAGAAGAAGGATGGAACTATGCAGATATGTATTGATTATCGCCAATTGAACAAAGTCACTATTAAGAACAAGTACCTGTTGTCGCGTATTGATGATCTATTTGACCAGTTGCAGGGTGCTAGGGTGTTCTCTAACATCGACTTGAGGTCGGGGTACCATCAGTTGAAGATTCGAGATTCGGATGTTCCGAAGACTGCTTTTCGAACTAGATATGGTCATTATGAGTTTCTGGTGATGTCCTTCGGTTTGACTAATGCCCCGGCGACGTTTATGGATTTGATGTACATGGTGTTCAGTCCATATATTGATTCATTTGTCATTGTCTTCTTTGATGACATCTTGATCTACTAGCACAGTAAGGAGGAGCACGAGCAGCATATGAGAGTGGTGCTTCAAGCCTTGTGAAAAAAAAACTATATGCTAAGTTCTCTAAATGTGAATTTTGGATAAATTATGTAGCATTTTTGGGGCATATTGTATCAGACGAGGGTATTAAAGTTGATCCCAAAAAGATCGAGGCAGTTCATAATTGGCATCGTCCCACTTCGGCGACTGAGATCAGGAGTTTCCTAGGGTTATCAGGTTATTATCGTCGGTTCGTGGATGGCTTTTAATCTATTGCAGCACCTCTGACCAAATTAACCCAGAAGGGTGCTCCGTGTCGATGGTCTGATGATTGTGAGGTGAGCTTTCAGAAGCTCAAGACAACATTGACTACAACACCCGTGTTAGTGTTGTCTTCCGGTTCAGGGATGTATACAGTGTATTGCGACACTTCACGCGTTGGCCTGGGTTGCGTATTGATGCATGAGGGTGTGCCAATTTCCATCATATCAGATAGAAGCCCTCAATTTACTTCTCATTTTTGGAGAGTAGTACAGAGTTAATTGGGGACCTGTGTAGAGCTCAGCACATCCTTTCATCTGCAGACCGACGGGCAGTCGGAGCGGACAGTTCAGATTTTCTAGGATATGCTCAGGGCATGTGTGATTGACTTTGGAGGTCAGTGGGATCGTTTCTTGCCTTTGGCCGAGTTGTTTTTATAACAACAATTTCCAATCCAGCATCGAGATAGCTCCATTTGAAGCTTTATATGGTCGGCAATGTCGTTAACCCATCGGATGGTTTGAGCCAGGTGAGGCTAAGTTACATGGTACTGATTTAGTGAAAGATGCCTTGGAAAATGTAAAGTTAATTCAGGAGCGACTTCGTACAACACAATCCAGACAGAAGAGTTACTCGGATCAGAAAACGTGTGATTTATCATTTATGGTGGGTGAACAAGTTCTTTTGAAGGCTTCGCCGATGAAGGGAATCCTGAGATTTGGGAAGAAGGGCAAGTTGAGCCCAAGGTTTATAGGCCCATTTGAGGTGTTGAGACGAGTTGGGGAGGTTGCTTACAAGATTGCTTTGCCTCCTAGTCTATCGGGAGTTCATCCGGTTTTCCATGTATCTATGCTCCGAAAGTATCATACCGACCTGTCACATGTGTTAGATTTCAGCACAGTTCAGCTAGATAAGAGCTTGGGTTATGAAGAGGAACCAGTTGCCATTGTAGATAGACAAGTTTGCCAGTTGAGGTCCAAGAAGATTTCTGCAATAAAAATCTAGTGGAGGGGCCAAACAGTCGGGGAAGCGACTTGGGAGGCCGAGGTGGACATGCGGAGCAGATATCCACATTTATTCAGCACTCCAGGTATAATTCTAAACCCGTTCGATGCCGAACGTTTGTTTAAGAGATGGAGAATGTAATGACCCAATCGGTCGTTTTGCCTTCTAGAACCCCGTTCCCCTAAATAAGATTCCTCGTATGTGCTTTTACTATTTTATGACTTGCGGGTATGGTTAGTTCGGGATTTGGAAGGGTTCGAGTTGAAATTGAAACACTTGGTTCCTTAGTTTGGCTTTAAAAGGCCAAATTTGACTTCGGTCAATATTTTTAGAAAACGACCTCGGAATCGGGATTTGATGGTTCCAATAGATTCGTATGATGAATTTGGACTTGGGGACATGTTCGAATCAGGTTTTGGACAACCCGGGAGCGCTTCGACGCTTAATAGTGAAAACTAGCTATTTGAAGGTTTTAAGGTTCTTTAAATTTGATTTGGAGTAGATTTTGGAGTAATTGGGGTCCTTTTGAAATTCTGAGTCTGGGAATAGTTCCGTATGGTGATTTAAGACTCGCATGCAAAATTTGGTGTCATTCCGAGCAGTTTAAGTATGTTTCCGCGCGTTCGGAGTAAGTTTGAAGAATTTGAAAATTTTAAGTTGAATCAATTTGGTTTGAGGTATGATTCTTAGTTTTGATGTTGTTTTACACATTTCGAGAGTTCTAGCGAGTCCGTTCTATGATTTCAAACTTGTTAGTATGTTCGGGCGGGGACCCGGGTGTTAACCGGACGTGGCTCGGACCAAGTTTGGACTTGGGAGGAACAGCTGAAGCTTCCAGCTTCTAGTATAACCCCACCTGCGCATGGGCAGCCGCAGGTGTGAGCTCGCACAAGAGAGCCACGAGCCACAGAAGCGGACCAGCCAGTGACGCCCAGGGATCACAGAAGCGGAGGTTTTTGTCGCACCTGCGAGCGCGCAGGAGCGGAGGAAGAGGGCGCGAAAGCGGCGAGGGTTACAGGTGCGGAAGAAGTGTCGCAGAAGCGGACCACAGAAGCGGTCCTTAGGCCGTATATGCGGAGCTTGGCCAGGTGGGGTAAATGCACACCAGCGAGGATTCTTTCGCATGTGGGGGACCGCAGGTGCGAAAATCGCAGAAGGCAGAACCTTCATTTAATTTCGGAGTTGCGTATTTTCAGCCCATTTTCTCCATTCTTGGGAGATTTTTGAGCTTTTTGAGAGGTGTATTCACCTAGCAACTTGGAGGTAAGTTAATTCTATCTAATACATAGATTATGAGTAGATTATAACTTGTAAATTGTAGAAATCAAGGGTTTAGATGAAAAACCTAGGTTTTGATAAAAATGAGATTTTAACCACGAAAATGGTTATGGAATTGGATGGAAATTGTATATTTGAGTTCTTGAGATTATGGGTAACAATTTCCTCTGAAAATTTCCAGAATCCGGGCACGTGGGCCCGGGGCGAATTTTAGTAATTTTAACATTTTGGGTCGGGTAATTAATCTAATACTCTAATTTCGAATTGTTAAGCATGTATTAATTAGTTTATATAATATTTGGATAGTTTCAGATTTTTTGGCATCGAATTAACGCTTTAACGCGACATTGTGATCGTGAAGTGGACTTTGAGACAAGGTAAGTCTCTTGTCTAACCTTGTAAGAGGGAATTTATCCCACAAGTGATTTAAATTAATAATTGTTGCTAATTGTGGGGGCTACGTACGCATGAGGTGACGAGAGTCTGTACGTAGCTACTAATTATGCTATGTTCGGGCAGTTTAGGACTCAAATCATGAATTACTTGTAATAATTGCATCCTTTATTTAATTAAAGTATTGGAATTATATTGGAAATTATTAGAGGAAATAGTAAAAGACCGAAATTTCACATACTTGAATTTTTGTGCAAATTACTTGAATGTTAATAGAAATTGTACATCCTTATGTGTTAGCCTTATAATAACTTCTCATTCTGGAGGTTCATAAGAAAATGTCCTCCTTTCTTGTGGAGCAGGCCGAACGCCTCGGCAGTATAGATGCATCTATAGATCGTGCCGCACGTTCCTCGGTAGTGTACACGACACTCTGGATCGGGCCGTACGATCTCGGCAGAAATCGTGCTTAATAATAATAATTATACGATACCTTGACATCCTATTGCAGCTTGTGAAGAGAAATGATTAATTGGATATTATTGAATTTGAAAGAATTATTTATTCCCGCTTGTTAAGAAAATTATTGTTATTCACATAAACCATGTCTATTTAACTAATACTATTTTAATATCATTGACTCATAGTGAGTGTCAAAGTCGATCTCTCGTCACTAGTTTTTCGAGTTTAGACTTGATACTTACTGGGTACACATTTTTTATGTACTCATGCTATGCTTGCTGCACTTTTGGTGCAGGATCTGAGACATGAACCTTAGGTAGTCCTACCGGTGCGCACCCACGCTATCCCGAGGCCTAGTGGTGAGTTGCTTCTCCTGAGCCGTTCCGCAGCACCTAGTGTCTCCCTTTGTATTTGTTTTCTGTCTATTTTGTGTTCAGACAGTAATTTGGATATCTTTTGTATAATCTACTAGATGCTCATATACTTGTGACACCAGGTCTTGGTACACACACTAGTAGAATTGTGGAGATAATTATTTTTCTTAGTTATTATTTAATCAGAACCTTTTTTTATTTTTTTATTTTCATAAATATTGCAAGTAAGAGGAGTTTAACTAGTTGGAAAATTATTAAAAGAATAAATATATGTTTAATTCAATAGTTGGCTTGCCTAGTTGTGATGTTGGATGCCATCATGATCTATAGGTGAAATTGGGTCGCGACATTATCTCACTGCTTGTCACGACCCAAAATTCCCACCTTCGGGACCGTGATGGCGCCTAACATTTCACTTTCTAGGCAAGATAACGTTAGAATAGTATTAGTCATTTTTAAACAATTTTAAATTAATTAATAACAAAGAAACAAATGCGGAAGTAAAGTCTAAAATATTGTAAATAATCCGTAATAATAGCGATGTCTAAATACCATCCTAAAACTGGTGTCACAAGTGCAGGAGCTACTAGAATAATACAAATAAAGGTTTGAATGAAAATGAAGTTGTCTGAAAGAAATACAGAGCTACGATAAAGTGGAAGGGGACTTCAGAACTGCGAACGCCATACAATTATACCTAAAGTCTCTTGCGAATAGCTGAATCCGAGCAAATCTATTGTACACCACTAGAACCAACTCTGGTATCTGCACAAGAAGTACAGAGTGTAGTATGAGTACAACTGACCCCATGTACCCAGTAACTGCAGAGCCTAACCTCGACGAAGTAGTGATGAGGCTAAGGTAGGTCACTTATATTAACATGTACGCAATAATAATAATAACAACACTAATAGAAATAAAACAGGTAACTCATTTCCACAGTTGAAGCCAACTCGGCCGTCATAACCAATCATTATTTAAATCAGTTTCCATTGCGGCGTGCAACCCGATCCCACAATATATTCATTTTCAATTCCGTTGCAGCGTGCAGCCCGATCCCAATATATCTTTTCAATCAATTACTTTTGCAGCGTGTAACCCGCTCCCCCGATATATTAATTTCAATCAATTCTGTTGTGGCATGCAACCCGCTCCCCCAGTATATTCATTACAATCAATTCTGTTGCGGCGTGCAACCCGCTCCTCTAATATATTCACTTTTATTTCTGTTGCGGCGTGCAACCCGCACCTCAAATAATATAATTTACCAATTCTTATAAAAGAAATTACTCCAATAAATGCAACAATTAATATGAAATTATAAGACAACAAGCATAAAATAATTATGATTCATTTAGAAATAAGTGACGACAAGTAAAAATTAATTATGGAAATTAAGGATGAAATAGACAATTTAATAATTAGTATGCTAAATGTCAAGTAGCAATTAAGTCACATAAATCAAATAAGGATGTAGCCATTATAACATGGATTCAAGACATAATATTGAGCAAGGAATATGAGAGAAACAATTAATATAATAATTAATTCATAATTTAAAACAATCTATGATTTTCAAATAATTTGGCAAATAATTAATTTGACGACGTATAGACACTTGTCACCTCGCCTATACGTCGTTCACATGAATTTCACATAACAAATAATTCAAGGGTTCTATTCCCTCAAGTCAAGGTTAATCACAACACTTACCTCGCTTCGCAACCGAATTTAAGATTCCAATAAACCTTTGCCTCGTGAATTCGTGTCCGAAAGCCTCAAATCTATTCATAAATAATTCAATAAACTCAATACAAATCGTAGGAATTAATTCCCTATAAAATTACTAATTTTCCGAATTAAAATCCTAAATGCATTTCAAAAATCAACAATGGGGACCACGTCTCGAATTCCAAAAAACTCAAGAAATCCGAAGACTCATTCCGATACGATTTCAACCATACAAAAATTTTCGAATTCCGACATCGGATTGGCTTTTAAATCTTAAATTTTTGTTTTTGGAAGATTTTATAAAAATCTGATTTTTCTTCCATAAATTTACGGATTCATGATGTAAATGAGTATAGAATCATGTAATATAACTAATTTCGGATAAAGAATACTTACTCAACTCAAACTCGTGAAACATGCCTCTGAAATCGCCCAAAACCGAGGTCTAAAACTTGAAAAATGAACAAAAATATCGGACTCCCGACATATATATTCTCTCCAAAATTTTCAAGCCAAATATTGCGGTACCATCCTTCAGTCAATCGATCATAACTTTCTGTATAAATGTCCAAATGATCAATATCTTTTCTGGAAACTAGAATCAAAGGGCTAAACCTTTCATGTTTTGATAATTTTCAGTTTCCTTATACATTGCGCGATATAAGCTTCCAAAATCAGCCCTATGCATCAGAAATTTCTAGCGATGCACACTGGGCAAACAAAAACTGCATTACCAGACCTTAGTCAATCGAACATAACTTTCTGTTCAAATATCCAAATAATGAATGGTTTATCTTTCTGGAAACTAGAATCAAAGGGCTAAATCTTTTATGTTTTGATAATTCCTAGATTCCTTATAGATTGTGAGATATAAGCTTCCAAAGTTAGCTCTGTGCATCAGAAATTTCGCACACTGCTGTAAAAAATCAGTAGTTAAAAATGACTTAAAAATGGTCCGAAACCACTCTGAAACTCACCCGAGCCTCTCAGGACCCCATTCGAACAGACCTACAAGTCTCAAAACATATTATGGATATACTCAAGGTCTCAAATCACACATAACAACGGCGAAACTACAAATCGCGCGTCGATTCAGACTTATGAGTTTATGAAATTTTTAATTCTATAACTCGCACCAAAATATGTCAAACCAATTAGGAATGAACTCAAATTTTTCACGCAAGTCATAAATGACATAATGGAGCATTTACAATTTCTATAATCGAATTTTGTCCCCGATATCAATAAAGTCAACTCCCCGGTCAAACTTTTCAAAACTCTTCTATTTTCTAACTTTCGCCAAAATGCGCCAAATTGTTCTACGGATTTCTAAATCCAAATCTGAACATGCGCCTAAGTACAAAATCACCATACGAAGCTATTGGAATCATCAAAATTCCATTCCTAGGTCGTTTGCTCAAAAGTCAAATCTCTAGTCAAACTTTAGAAACTCAAGCTTTATAAAATCAAACCTTTTATTTATTTTTTTCAAAAACTAGCGGAAAATATATCTACGTACCTCAGAATAACTTCAAATTTTGTACATAAGTCATAAATATTGTTACAAAGTTGTTCGAACTCTCGAAATCAAAATCGGGACCCATTATCAACAAAAATCCAATTTCTAGTTTCCGTTAAATGCCGATAATTTGAGCTAGAGACCTTCGAATTTGATTCCGGGTATACACCCAAGTCCCAAATCACGATACATACCTATAGGAACTGTCAAAATACTGATGCGGGTCCGTTGGCTCAAAACATTAACCGAAGTCAACTCAATTGAGTTTTAAAGCTCTATTTCATATTTTAATCAATTTTTAATGTAAACACTTTCTGAAATAATTTACGGACTGTGCTCGCAAGTCGAAGAATGCTGAATAGTGCTTTTCGAGGTCTCTGAACACATAAATAAATATTTAAAATTAAAGATGACATATTGGGTTATCACATTCTCCTCCTCTAAAACAAACGTTCGTCCTCGAATAGAGTTAGAAAAATACCTGAGCTGGTGAAAAGGTGGGGATATCTACTCCGTATGTCCGGATCGGACTCCCAGGTAGCTACCTTAATTGGCTGACCTTTCCATTGCACCCGAACTAAGGGATAACTTTTAGACCTCAACTGTCAGAGCTGCCGGGCTAGAATAGCTACCGGCTCCTCCTCATAAATCAAATCTTTGTTCAATTGGTGTGAGCTGAAATCTAACACATGAGACGGATTATCATGATATTTCTGGAGCATAGATACATGGAACACCGGATGAACTTCTGATAAACTAGGTGGTAGTGCAAGCTCATAGGCTACTTCACCCACCCTTTCAAGAATTTCAAAGGGTCCGATATACCTAGAGCTTAACTTGCCCTTCTTTCCGAATCTCATTACACCTTTCATAGGTGAAACCCGGAGCAATATCCTTTCTCCAGTCATGAATGCAACATCACGAACCTTACGGTCGGCATAACTCTTTATCCTAGACTGAGCTATGCGAAGTCGATCCTAGATAACCTTGACCTTATCCAAAGCATCTTGTACCAAGTCAGTACCCAACAACCGAGCCTCTCCCGGTTCAAACCAACCAACTGGCGAATGACATCGCCTCCCGCATAATGCTTTATACGGAGCCATTTGAATGCTCTACTGGTAGCTATTATTGTAGGCAAACTCTGCAAGTGGCAAGAACTGATCCCAAGAACCTCCAAAATCTACAATACAAGTGCGAAGCATATCTTCTAATATCTGAATAGTGCGCTCTGATTGTCCGTCTGTCTGTGGATGAAATGCTGTACTCAACTCAACCCGCATTCCTAACTCACTCTGTACAGCCCTCCAGAAGTGCGAGGTGAACTGCGTACCTCGTTCTGAAATAAAAGATACGGGCACACCGTGAAGGCGGACAATCTCACGAATGTAAATTTCAGCTAACCGCTCTGAAGAATAGGTAATTACCACCGGAATGAAACGTGCTGACTTGGTCAACCTGTCCACGATGACCCATACTATGTCGAACATCTTCTGAGTCCATGGGAGTCCAACAACAAAATCCATAGTGATGCGCTCCCACTTCCACTCAGGAATTTCTAACTTCTGAAGCAAACCACCAGGTCTCTGATGCTCGTACTTAACTTGCTCACAATTCAAACACCGAGCTACATATGTAACTATATCCGTTTTCATTCTTCTCCACCAATAATGTTGCCGCAAATCTTGATACATTTTGGCGGTACTCGGATGAATAGAATACCGAAAACTGTGAGCCTCTTAAAGAATTAATTCACGAAGCCTATCCACATTAGGAAGACAAATACAGCCCAACATTTGCAGAACTCCATCATCTCCCACAGCAACCTTCTTGGCACCACTGCGCCGCACTGTGTTCTTAAGGACAAGAAAATGAGGATCATCATATTGTCGCTCTCTGATCCGCTCATATAAAGAAGACTGAGCGATTGTGCAATCTAGAACCCGACTGGTCTTCGAAACATCTAACCTCACAAACTGATTGGCCAAAGTCTGAACATCTGCAGCTAGCGGTCTCTAACTAACTGGAATATACGCAAGTCTTCCCATACTCACAACCTTTCTACTCAAAGCATCGGCCACCACATTAGCCTTTCCCGGGTGATACAAAATGGTGATATCATAGTCTTTCAACAGCTCTAACCATCTGCTCTGCCCCAAATTGAGATATTTTTGTTTGAATAGATACTGTAGACTATGATGATCTATGAATACTTCATATGACACGCCGTAAAGGTAGTGCTTCCAAATCTTCAGCGCATAAACAATGGCTGCTAATTCTAAGCCATGAACAAGATAATTCTTCTCGTGAACTTTCAACTGCCGCGATGTATATTCATCTTGCCATCTTGCATCGATACTGCACCTAGTCCAATATGAGATGCATTACAATACACCGTGTACGATACTGAACCTGTGGGCAACACCAACACTAGCACCGTAGTCAAAGCAGTCTTAAGCTTCTGAAAGCTCAACTCACACTCATCTGACCATCTGAATGGAACACCCTTCTGCGTCAGTCTGGTCAATGGGTTTGCTATGGATGAACACCCTTCCACGAACCGACGATAATAACCTGCCAGACCCAGAAAACTCCAAATCTCGGTAGCTGAAGTAGGTCTAGACCAGTTCTGAACTGCCTCAATCTTCTTATGGTCCACTTTTATGCCTTCTGATGATACAACATGCCCCAAAAAGGCAACTGAGTCTAACCAAAACTCGCATTTTGAAAATTTGGCATATAATTGATTATCCCTCAAAGTCTGAAGCACAATCCGAAGATGTTCCTTATGCTCCTCTCGATTGCTGGAGTAATTCAAGATGTCATCAATGAATACAACCACAAAGGAATCTAGATAGGGTTTGAACACCAGTTCATCAATTCTGTAAATGTTGTTGGGGCATTTGTCAGCCCAAATTACATCACAAGAAATTCATAATGTCCATACCGAACCCGAAAAGCTGTCTTAGGGACATCAGATGCCCTAATCTTCAACTGATGATAGCCAAACCTCAAGTTAATGTTCAAAAATACCGTGGCACCCTGAAGCTGATCGCATAAGTCATTAACTCTTGGCAGCGGATACTTGTTATTGATAGTATCCTTGTTCAACTGCCGATAATCTTTACACATCCACATTGCACCATCTTTCTTATTCACAAACAACACTGGTGCACCCCAGGGCAAGACACTAGGTCTAATGAATCCCTGATCAAGAAAGTCTTATTACTACTCCTTCAATTGTTTCAACTCCGGCGGGGCCATACGGTATGGTGGAATAAAAATAGGGTGAGTGCCCGGATCCAAATCAATACAGAAGTCAATATCTCTATTGGGTGATATCCTCAGCAAATCTGAAGGAAATACTTCTGAAAATTTACGAACAACTAGTACTGAGTCTATAGAAGGAACATCCGCACTGGGATCGCGAATATAAGCCAAANGATTGCTGGAGTAATTCAAGATGTCATCAATGAATACAACCACAAAGGAATCTAGATAGGGTTAGAACACCAGTTCATCAATTCTGTAAATGTTGTTGGGGCATTTGTCAGCCCAAATTACATCACAAGAAATTCATAATGTCCATACCGAACCCGAAAAGCTGTCTTAGGGACATCAGATGCCCTAATCTTCAACTGATGATAGCCAGACCTCAAGTTAATGTTCAAAACTACCGTGGCACCCTGAAGCTGATCGCATAAGTCATTAATTCTTGGCAGCGGATACTTGTTATTGATAGTAGCCTGTTCAACTGCCAATAATCTTTACACATCCACATTGAACCATCTTTCTTATTCACAAACAACACTGGTGTACCCCAGGGCGAGACACTAGGTCTAATGAATCCCTGATCAAGCAAGTCTTGTTACTGCTCCTTCAATTGTTTCAACTCCGGCGGGGCCATACGGTATAGTGGAATAATAATAGGGTGAGTGCCCGGATCCAAATCAATACAGAAGTCAATATCTCTATTGGGTGGTATCCCCGGCAAATCTGAAGGAAATACTTCTGAAAATTCACGAACAACTAGTACTGAGTCTATAGAAGGAACATCCGCACTGGGATCGCGAATATAAGCCAA
>AWOL01S0108652.1:0-18802 GCA_000715115.1 Nicotiana otophora
AATGCTTCGTCTCCCCCAATAATGCCTACGCCTTCAACTCGTTCTAAAAAAATAGGATTCCGGATAATAAGTTTTTGATACTCAGCAACCCCTGTTAAAAAAGAGAAGTTTACCCCGCTCACGGAAATACTTGTGACGCGAGAGGACATGGATTTTTCATAGTTATTTAGTATTCCTCAATTTTCCAAAATAAGAAGACTAAATCGAGAATTACGACTTTAAAATCCCTAGTCTTGGCCCTATTAGAGACAAATAATATGCATGATAAACACAACAATACAATTAAAGGCATGATGTGGGTCTAAGTCTACCCGGACATATCATGGAATATAGATACACATGGACTCTCGCCACCTAGCGCATACGGAACTCCCCACACAATTAATACACAACAACATACACCTAAGGGAATGAGGTCCCTCTTACAAGGTTAGGCAAGAGACTTACCTCATTTTCAAGCTCACTTCTGGTTCACTAATCCGCTCTAAAAGCCCCAAATCGATATTGAACAATCCAAAACTAGTCAAATATTGTATAATTTAATAAATATATACTCAAATATATAATTTTTATTTAATTCCATAACCAATTTCGTGGTCAAATCTCATTTTTACCAAAACCCTAGGTTTTTCAGAAATCCTATTAATTTCACCATTTTTCCATGTTAAATCTACCTATGATTCGCGTATTTAGCTAAGGAATTGATAGGGATTACTTAACTCTTGATGTTGATGTAATCCCTCCACAAAATGCTCTCAAAATCGCTAATGCGAAGGCTGGCCATCTCTGCTATGGTCGCAAATGCGACCAAATATTCGCAAATGTGAAGAGTGGCAGGTTCGCAAAAGTGGTAGGATCTTCGCAACTGCGAAATCCTCAGTGCCTTCACATCTTCGCAAATGCGAAAGGCTCCTCACAAATGCGAGCTCGCGAATGCGAACAAAACTTTGCATTTGTGAAACCTGAGGCACCAGCAAAAAAACCAGAAAAACTGAAGTCTTTCCACCCCTCCGAACGCGTCTGAAACTCCTCCGAGCCCTCGGGGCTCCGCACCAAACATCCACGCAAGTCTAAAAACATCATACGAGCTTGTCCGCGCTATCAAAATACCGAAATAACATCTATAATCACGAAACGGATGCCAAAAATGCACGAATTACATCCTGAAACTCAACAACTTCTTAAAAAGCACTTTTGCGTGTCCGATTCCTATTAAATTAACTCGGAATGACGCCAAATTTTGCGTGTAAGTCATAAATCATCATACGAAACTATTCCCAGACTCAGAATCCCAAACAGACCTCGATAACACCAAAGTCTACTCCAAACCATACTTAAAGAACTTGGAAAACCTTCAATGCGCCAACTTCCAATATTAAGCGTTGAAACGCTCCCGGGTCATCCGAAACCCGATCCAAATACACGCCCAAGTCTAAAATCATCATATGAACTTATTGGGTCGTTTACACAAAATGTTGAGTCAATTCAAATTTGACCATTATAGGCTACTATTAAGGAACTAAGTATTCTGATTTCAACACGAACCTTTCCTAACCCAAACCAACTATCCCCCAAGATCATAAACCAGTAAAATTACATACGGGGAGTCTTAATTAGGGGAACGGGGATCTAGAAAGTAAAACGAATGATCGGATTGTTACATTCTCCGCCTCTTAAATAAATTTTCGTCCTCGAACGAGTCTAGAATCATACTTGAAGTGCTGAAAAGGTGTGGATATTTGCTCTTCATGTCCTCCTCGGCCTCCCAAGTCGCTTCCTCGACTGGTTGATCCCTCCACTGGACCTTTACCGCAGCAATATTCTTGGACCTCAACTAGCGAACTTGCTTGTCAATAGTGGCAACTGGCTCCTCTTCATAACCCATACTCTCATCTAGTTGAACTGTGTTGTAATCCAGCACATGCGACCTGTTAGCATGATACCTTCAGAGTATAGCCACATGGAAGACCGGATGAACTCCCGATAGACTGGGAGGCAAAGCAAGCTCATAAGCAACCTCCCCAATTCGCCGCAACACCTCAAATGGGCCAATAAACCGTGGGCTCAGCTTGCCCTTCTTCTCAAACCTCATGATCCCTTTTTTCTACGAAACTTTCAAGAAAACTTTCTCGCCCACCATAAATGATAGATCATGCGCCTTCTGCTCTGCGTAACTCTTCTATCTGGACTATGATGTGCGAAGTCGCTCCTGAATCAACTTTACATTTTCCAAGGCATCTCTCACCAAATCAGTACCATATAACTTAGCCTCGCCGGGCTCAAACCATCCGATGGGCAAACGACATCACCGACCATATAAAACCTCAAATAGAGCCATCTCGATGCTAGACTGATAACTGTTTTTGTTAGCAAACTCGGCCAAGGGCAAGAATCTATCCCACTGACCTCCAAAGCCAATGACACATGCTCTGAGCATATCCTCCAGAATCTGAACTGTCAGCTCCAACTGGCCGTCGGTCTACGGATGAAAGGTTGTGATGAGCTCTACCCGGGTACCCAACTCGCTTTCAATTTCACTCTAGAACTGCGAAATGAACTGAGGGCCTCTATCTAAAATGATGGAAATAGGTACGCCATGTAATCGAACAATCTCGTAAATGTAAATCTGGGCCAATCTCTCTGAAGAATACATAGTCACAACCGTAATTAAGTATGCCGACTTGGTCAACCTGTCGAAAATGACCCAAACTGCATTAAACTTCCTCAAAGTCCACGGCAACCCAACTACGAAGTCCATAGTAATGCGCTCCCATTTCTACTCAGGTATAGCCATCTGCTGAAGTAGGCCACCTAGCCTCTGGTACTCATACTTAACCTACTGGCAATTTAGGCACCTCACTACATACTCAACTATGTCCTTATTCATCCGCCGCCACCAATAATGCTACCTCAGGTCACGATACATCTTCGTAGCACCTGGATGAATAGAATACCGAGAACTGTGTGCCTCCTCTAGAGTCTTCTCTCTCAAGCCATCAACACTAGGAACACATAGGTAACCCTGGAGCTACAGAACACTATCCTCATCGATAGTAACCTCCTTGGCACCACCTTGTAGTATCGTTTCTATGAGAACCAACAAGTGCCGATCATCGTACTGACGAGCCTTGATCCGCTCAAGTAATGAAGACTGAGCCACTATGCACGCAAGAACTCGACTGGGCTCAGAAATATCCAACCTCACAAGTCTGTTAGCTAAGGAATGAATGTCCAAAGCCAATGGTCTCTCCTCTTCTAAAATGAATTCCAAACTCCCCATACTCTCAGCCTTTCTGCTCAAGGCATCCGCAACTATATTCCCCTTGCCCGGATGATAAAGTATGGTAATATCATAGTCCTTTAGTAACTCAAGCCACCTGCGCTGCCTCAAATTGAGATCCCTCTGCTTGATCAATTGTTGCAAGCTGCGATGATCAGTGTAAACCTCACAGGACACCACATAAATATAATGCCTCAATATCTTAAGAGCATGAACTATCGCAGCCAACTCCAAATCATGTACGGGGTAATTCTTCTCATGGGGCTTCAGCTGACATGAAGCATATGCAATAACTCACCCCTCTTGCATTAATACACAACCCAGTCCAACATATGAAGAGTCGCAATATACAGTATACTTCCCTGAACCGAAAGGCAACATTAAAACTGGTGTTGTAGTCAAAGACGTCTTGAGCTTCTAACAGCTCGCCTCGCAATCATCGGACCGTCGGAACGGAGCATCCTTCTGGATCAATCTAGTCAAAAGTTCTGTAATGGATGAGAATCCCTCTACAAACTGGCGATAATAACCTGCTAACCCCAGGAAACTCCTAATCTCGGTGGTAGGTCGAGGCCAACTCTGGACTGCTCGATCTTCTTGGGATCGACCTTAATACCATCGCCTGATACAACATACCCGAAGAATGCCACAGAATCTAACCAGAACTCGCACTTGGAGAACTTAGCATATAACTTTTATTCCCACAAAGTCTGAAGCACAACTCTCAAATGTTGCTCGTGATCCTCCATGCTACGCGAGTAGATCAATATGTCATCAATGAAGACAATGACAAAAGAATCAAGATATGGCCTGAACACTCGGTCCATCAAATCCATAAACGTCGTTGGGGCGTTAGTCAAGCCGAAGGACATCACCAAAAATCCATAATGACCATACCTAGTCCAAAAGGCCATCTTCGGAATGCCCGAAGCACAAATCTTCAGTTTATGATACCCAGATCTCAAGTCGATCTTAGAGAACACCCTAGCACCCTGTAACTGGTCAAGAAAATCATCAATACACAATAACGGGTACTTGTTCTTAATGGTAAATTTGTTCAACTGGCGGTAATCAATGCACATCCACATAGTCCCATCATTCTTCTTTACGAACAACACTAGTGCACCCCAAGGCGACACACTCGGACTGACGAACCCCTTTGCTAGCAACTCCTCAACTTGTTCCTACAACTCTTTCAACTCTTTCTAATCCATGCGGTATGGTGGAATAGAGATAGGTTGGGTACCTGGATCCAAATCAATACAGAAATTGATATCACGATCTGGTGGCATGCCTGGGAGATCAGAAGGAAATACATCGGAGAACTCCCACACCACGGGACTGATAACCTTAAATTCTCTCTGTACTTTGTTTCAAATAAGCACCTTTCCCGGATGATAAAGTATGGTATTATCATAGTCCTTTAGTAACTCAAGCCATTTGCGCTGCCTCAAATTAAGATCCCTCTGCTTGAACAATTGTTGCAAGCTGCGATGATCAGTGTAAACCTCATAGGACACCACATAAATATAATCCCTCAAGATCTTAAGAGTATGAACTATCGCAGCCAACTCCAAATCATGTACGGGGTAATTCTTCTCATGGGGCTTTAGCTGACATGAAGCATATGCAATAACTCGCCCCCCTACATCAATACACAACCCAGTCCAACGTTGAAGCGTTGCAATATACAGTATACATCC
Organism: Nicotiana otophora; assembly: GCA_000715115.1. Classification (NCBI taxonomy): domain Eukaryota; kingdom Viridiplantae; phylum Streptophyta; class Magnoliopsida; order Solanales; family Solanaceae; genus Nicotiana; species Nicotiana otophora. The sequence continues at coordinate 4,984 of AWOL01S0108652.1, forward strand.
ATGAACCGAAAGGCAACACTAAAACTGGTGTTGTAGTCAAAGATGTCTTGAGCTTCTAAAAGCTCGCCTTGCAATCATCGGACGACCAAAATGGAGCATCCTTCTGGATCAATCTAGTCAAAGGTTCTGCAACGGATGAGAATCCCTGTACAAATCGGCGATAATAACCTGCTAACCCCAGGAAACTCCTTATCTCGATCGTTGTGGTAGGTCGAGGCCAAATTTGGACTGCCTCGATCTTCTTGGGATCTACCTTAATACCATCGCCTGATACAACACGCCCGAAGAATGCCACATAATCTAACCAGAACTCGCACTTGGAGAACTTAGCATATAACTTCTGTTCCCGCATGGTCTGAAGCACAACTCTCAAATGTTGCTCGTGCTCCTTCATACGATGCGAGTAGATCAATATGTCATCAATGAAGACAATGACAAAAGAATCAAGATACGGCCTGAACACTCGGTTCATCAAATCCATAAACATCGTTGGGGCGTTAGTCGAGCCGAAGGACATCACCAAAAACCCATAGTGACCATACCTAGTCCAGAAGGCCGTCTTCGGAATGTCCGAAGCACAAATCTTCAGTTGATGATACCCATGATCTCAAGTCGATCTTAGAGAACACCCTGGCACCCTGCAACTGGTAAAACAAAATCATCAATACACAACAACGGGTACTTGTTCTTAATGGTAAATTTGTTCAACTGGCAGTAATCAATGCACATCCGCATAGTCCTACCATTCTTCTTTACGAACAACACTGGTGCACCCAAGGCGACACACTCGGACTGACGAACCTCTTTGCTAGCAACTCCTCAAGTTGTTCCTTCAACTCTTTCAACTCTTTTTAATCCATGTTGTACGGTGGAATAGAGATAGGCTGGGTACCTGGATCTAAATCAATACAGAAATTGATATCACGATTTGGTGGCATGCCTGGGAGATCAGAAGGAAATACATCGGAGAACTCCCTCACCACGAGACTGAATCAATCATCAGAGTCTCTGCAGCAGTATCCCGACCATAAGCTAGATATTCCAAACAACCGCTCTCGACCATGTGTCGAGCCTTCATGAAAGAGATAACCCAACTAGATGCACTGGCATATGAACCCTTCCACTCCAATCTAGGTAACTCTGGTGTCGTCAAGGTAATAGTCTTAGTATGGAAATCAAGGACGACATGATATGGAGACAACCAGTACATGCCCAGGTTGACCTCAAAGTCAGTCATATAGAGCAACAGAAGATCTGCTCTAGTCTCATAACCACAGAAAGTCACGATACAGGACCAGTAAATCTGATCCACAACAACAGAATCTCCCACTAGTATGGATACATATAAAGGAGTACCCAATGACTCGCGAGGAACACCCAGAAAATGAGCAAACAGAGATGAAACAAATGAATACATAGACCGTGGATCAAATAGTACTGTAGGGGCGGGAGCTATCTAATTCTATCTATACCTTAAATTCTCTTTGTACGTTGTTTCAAATAAGCTCCTTGAAACTAGCTAATGCAGCCAGCAAGCCATAAAAGAAAGAGAAAAATTAGTAAAGGTGCCCTGCGCGAATCAGATAGAAATAATACCTGTGATCACGACATCTAAGGCTATTGCATCTAGTTTAGCTGGAAAGGCATAGAACCTAGCTGGAGTGACACCTGACTGGCCTCCACCTCTAGGACGGCCCCTACCCACCTTCCCTCTACCTCTAGGATGGACCCTACCTACCTGCCCTCCACCTCTGGGTGACCGGACAGCTGGTGCGGCAGTTGGGGCAGTAATCATGGGCCGATAGTCCTACTACTCAGCCTTACCCCAAAGTCTGGGACAAAACCTCTTCAAGTGGCCAAGATCCCGCATTCGAAACAACCCCTCAAAACGGTGGACTGCTGACCTGAAGTCTGACCCTGATGGCCTGAATACCCACTGGAGGAACCCTGAATAGCTGGTGGGCAGTAAGTACTCTCTGGAATAGCACTATAATAAGGTCATGTTGGAGCACCCTGAGCAGGCGGTGGTGCTGACAGCATGGGCCTGCTAGGTTGACCCCTCATGAACTGACCTCTTTTCCCAGGTAGGGCACCACTAGATCTTTCAAACTACCGGGGCAGCTTGTCCCTCTGCGCAAACTCTCCACTGTGGTTGCGAATATGCTTGATCCTCCGAGCTATATCCACTATCTAAAGAAAAGAAGTCCCCATCTCTTCCTCACGTGCCATAGGTACCTGAATCTCAAGGTGAAGACCTGCAATGAACCTCAGCATCCTCTCTGCATCTGTGGGGAGTATAATAGCTGTATGGCAAGATAAGTTGGTGAACATAGCCTCATAGTCGGTGACAGATATATGACCCTGACGGAGTCTCTCAAACTGACCTCGGAGCTCCTCTCTCGCAGAAGGTGGTATATACTTCTCCAAGAACAGATATGTGAACTGAGGCCAAGTCAAGGGAGTTGAACCTGCTAGCCTGCTAAGAAGATAAGCCTGCCACCATCTACGGGCCTTGCCCTCAAGCTGAAAAGTAGCGAAGTCCACCCTGTTGGACTCCAATATCCCCATGTTCCGGAGCCTATCCTTGCACCGGTCAATGAAATCCTGGGGGGTCCTCTGACCGCTCACCCCCAAAGGTAGGGGTGAAGCCTAGTCCATCTGTCCAGCCGCTTCTACTGATCATAGGTCACGACTGGTACAGCCTCTGGCATAGTCGCTATAACAAGCTGGGCTCCGCCTGCAGGTAGTGTACCTGGGGTTTAATAAACAGCAACGACGTGTCCTGGAGCATGAGCGGTAGGGGTCTGTGGTCCCCCTTTTGCCTGAGATATAGCAAGGTCCATTGGAAATAAACCAGCCTGCATCATAGAGTCCATGAACTGCAGTATATAGCCCATTACCTCCTAGAATCCCGGCCTGGTCATGAAATCAACTGGGGCTGGCACATCTACAGGTGCATCATCCTCCTGCTCAACAACAGGACCCCCCACTGGATCCACTGGTGGTTCAACAGGAGAAACCCTAGGGCTCCCTCGTCCTCTGACTGGAGCTGGTGCCCTTACCCGTCCTCTGCCTCAGCCTCTAGCAATAGGGGGAGCAGCCCCTCGACCCCCCGATATATCCGTCGCGCGCGTTCTCACTATTTGTGAGAGATCAATAGAAAGACACTTAGTATAATATCAACTACATGATAGGAAAGAAATAAAGAGAACTTTCCTAACATCCTATAGCCTATTGAAGATAAGCACGGTCGTCTCTGCACCGATCCACAAGACTCTACTAAGTTTGCTTATGACTCGTGAGACCTATGTAAACCTAAAGCTCTGATACCAAGCTGTCATAACCTAATTCTGTTCTAGGTCGAGACTATACTTAACGCCATCGTTAGGCAAGCTCATAAACGAAGCTACCATTTATTTATCCTTTTTTAACATATTTTTAACTACACTGAATTTCATGCAACTGTGACAAGTCTTTTTAAACAAAATATCAACATAATAAGTACATAGTCTAAGGTGATCAAAATAAAAAGTACAGGAGTACATAAGTGCTACAAATCCCCAAAACCGGCGTCACAAGTACATGAGCAATCTAGAGAATATACAAAACTACTAAACACTATTGTCTGAAAGTAATAGAAATGGATAGTAAATATGATGGAAGGAGACACCAGTGCTGCGGATCGTAGCAAGGCAAGCATCTCACCCCTAAGTCTCCGTAATGACCGGCTATGTGCCGCGTGACCACTGGTGGAACCTATCTCAGTACCTGCACATCAGTGCAGAAGTGTAACGTGAGTACGAAGAACAACGCATACCCAGTAAGTACCTAGTCTAACCCCGAAGAAGTAGTGACGAGAGTCGACTTGACACTTACTAGAGGTCAATAACAATAATGAAAGTGCATAAAGTAGACATGGTGAACATACAACAAGTATCAATGAGACAAATAAAAAAACTACAATAAATACAACATGGATCCATAACACATCACCAATATCTCATAACTGACCGTTAAAACCCTAACTCAATTATATCCAATCTGGAATCCGTTTCGATTATTTAGCAGAAAGTTGCTGAGGCGAACAGCCCAATACCATAAGAATAGTAGTACTCAGTACTGCCGAGGCGAACAACCCGATCTCATAAGAGTAGTGTTACCACCATACTGTCGAGGCGAATGACCCAATCCTATAAGAGTGGTGTTACCATACAGCCGAAGCCAACGGCCCGATCCCATTAGAGTAGAGAAGTATACATCCTGCAGAAGTACTTGCGACGCGAGAGGACATGGATTTTTCATATTTATTCAGTATTCCTCAATTTTCTAAAATAAGAGGACTAAGTCGAGAATTGCAACTTTAAAATCCCTAGTCTCAACCCTATTCAAGACAGTAAATACGTATGATAAACACAACAATACAATTAAAGGCATGATGTGGGTCTAAGTCTACCCGGGCATATCATGGAATATAGCTACGCATGGACTCTCACCACCTAGTACGTACGTAGCTCCCCACACAAGTAATACATAACAAGATACACCTAAGGGAATGAGTTCCCTCTTACAAGGTTAGGCAATAGACTTACCTCGTTTCCAAACTCACTTCTGGTCCACTAATCCGCTCTAAAAGCCCCAAATCGATATCGAATAATCCGAAACTAGTCAATATTGTATAATTTAATCAATATATACTCAAAACGTTCATAATTTAGCTATTAGAGTAATTACCAAACCCAAATTGAAAGATTGTAAAACTTTGCCCCTGGCCCACGTGCTTGGATTCCGGAAATTTTCGAAGATAAATATTACTCATAGCCTCACGAACTAAAATATAAAATTTTTACTTAATTCCATAACCATTTCGTTGTCAAATTTCAATTTTTACCAACACCCTAAGTTTTTCACAAATCCCATTAATTTCACTATTTTTTCATGTTAAATCTACCTATGATTTTGCGTATTTAGCTAAGGAATTGATGGGGATCACTTACCTCTTGATGTTGATGAAATCCCTCCACAACATGCTCTCAAAATCGCCTAAGACCAAGTGGGAAATGAGGAAAATAAAGCTAAGTCCCGTAATAAAAGATCTTGCACCAGTAGCAGATGTCGCATTTGCGACATCTTGTTCGCAAATGTCGCATTTGCGACATCTTGTTCGCAAATGTGAAGGTCGCAAATGCAACAAAACCATCGCAAATGCGAAGGCTGGCCATCTCACCAAATGGCCGCAAATGCGAAGAGTGGCAGGTTCGCAAATGCGGCAGGATCTTCGCAAATGCAAAATCCTCAGTTCCTGTTAATCTTCGCAAATGCAAAAGGCTCCTCGCAAATGCGAACAAAACTTCACATTTGCGATACCTGAGGCACTAGCAAAAAAAATCAGAAAAACCAAAGTCCTTCCACCCCTTCGAACGCATCTGAAACTCTCTGGAGCCCTCGGGGATCCGCACCAAATGTCTACGCAAGTATAAAAATATCATATGAACTCGCTCGCGCGTTTGAAATATCGAAATAACATCTAAAATTACGAATCGGATGCCAAAATACATGAATTAAATCATGAAACTTAAAAACTTTTTAAACACTTTCGCGCGTCCGATTCCTATCAAATCAACTCGGAATGACGCTAAATTTTACGTGCAAGTCATAACTCATCATACGGAACTATTCCTAGGTTCGGAATCCCAAACAGACCTTGATAACACCAAAGTGTACTCCAAACAAAACTTAAAGGACTTGGAAAACCTTAAATGCGCCAACCCAATATTAAGCGTCGAAATGCTCCCGGACCATCCGAAACCCGATCCAAACACACGCTCAGTCCAAAATCATCATACAAACCTATTAGGACCGCCAGATCCCGGTTCCGAGGTTGTTTACTCAAAATATTGACTCAAGCCAAACTTGACCATTATATGCTACTATTAAGGAACTAAGTGTTCCGATTTCAACCCGAACCTTTCAAACCCGAACCAACCATCCCCGCAGGTCATAAAATAGTAAAGCACGTACATGGAGTCTTAATTAAGGGAACAAGGATCTAGAAAGTAAAACAGTTGATCGGGTCATTACAGCACCTAATCCAACCCACTAGGTAAGCCAATTAACAACTATCAAATTTAATGAGATTTATTGAGATAAATAAATGATAAAATAATTTAACCTTTATACATTTCCCAAGGATTTATGGTACAAATCATGAGCTTCTAAGATTTAGAATTTACAAAGATAGTATGAAATAAAATACATCATCTGTTTGAAATATACATGAACAGATTAAAATTTTAAAGCTACCAAACAAGAGGCAGTTATGACTGAAATGTAGGTACATCTCCAATTCCAGCTCCCGTCATACACAGCAACATCAGCATCCAAAATTTGCACGCAAGGTGCAGAAGTATAGTATGAGTACAACCGACCCCATGTACTCAATAAGTAATAAACCTAATCTTAGGTTGAAATTAGTGATGAGCTGGGACAAAAGTTAGAGTCCAACACCAATAGCCAACAACAACTCATAACAATATAGTAAAAGTGGTACAAGACATAACTCAGAGATATAATGCTCAGCTAGTTCACAGATACGGAAAATAGCCATGATTTTCAAGTATAACAGTAAATCCCAAATCTTTCACCGTAATCTCAAAAAATATGAGTAAGTGATAAATCTGTAATTTTTCCCAAAAACTTTCAACAACGAATAAGAAGTCTCAATATCAGTTGATATGAGGAAAGTACATATATATGCCTACATGTCAATGTGCATGTAAATGTCATGAGTGTCATTATACCGTACAACACGAGGAAGCAAATCTCAATGCCAACATGTCAATTATGCATGCCAACTGTAACACAACACAATGATAAAACCATATGCATACTCTCGGAGTATCAACTCGCTTAGTCCTCCCAATCACTCAGTCCTCACAGTCAATGAATCCTCCCAGTCACTCGGCACTAGCACTCAGTAGGTACATGCGCTCACTGTGGGTGTGCAGAGTCTGGAGGGGCAGATCCAGCCCAAGCGCTATAATAAGCCAATCATGGCATAAATCAATACAACCTGCTGCAACGTGTAGCCCGATCCCATAAACATCCTCACAATCATACCCTCGGCCTCACTCAGTCATCAATCTCTCCAGTCTCTCGGGCTCACAATGTCATGAAAATCAGCCCAAAATGATGATGTCACGACCAGTATTTTAAAAGACGTGGGCGTAAGGCGGGGCGTTTTGCATATGCCTCAGCGGGGCGTAAACCCCGAGGCACGGGGCGTAAGCCCCATGGGTATTTAATTTTTAATATTTTATAAAATAATATAATTATAAAAAATATTATTAAACAGATAAAATTGCATAGAAATTTAAAAAAAACTATAAATAAGTGATATATATATATATATATATATATATATATATATATATATATATATATATATATCCAAAAAGAATAGTTAAAGCAATCCATTAATATTATGCGCTACTTACAACTTAAAAGCACACGTTTGTTTAAAAACGCTCAGCATAATTACATCAACTCTCATTTTGGGATCAAAATGAATAATTCAACATCCATGTCTCAAAATATAATTTTCACTTTATCTATAGCCTCTTTTCTTGAGACTTGAGAGTGGGTTTCATCCATGAGAGCAAAAAGTCAAAAGGCCTGCAACAAGTAGAAACAATATTAGTAAGTAAAGTTATCTTGTTGATAAAATGATACTGCTAAATCCCCCTCCAAAACAAGATGAAAGCTTCTCTATTATATAATGCCATATTATATTTTGAAAGAGCAAGAGAAACATCGAACTTGAAAAACTAATTACATACATATTTACAAACTAACGGTGAAATATAAAAAGAGAGGAAAGTAATGAGTTCAAATTTCAAAATAATAAATATTTTACATGGAGAAAGGAACAAACCTGTTGAATTTGATATACGGAGGAGAATGAAGTTTTTTGTTGCAAAAAAAGTGATGAATCTTGTTCCTGGCAGAGGCAGACTAGCGGAAAGAATTGGAAAAGACTTCTAATTTAGGACTTTTAGCAATATTGAAAAGTATACTTTTAAATTTAATGTTTTTAATTTCTTTTTAAAAAAATGTCTCTTGGGCTGACGCCTCAATTAAACAACTCGCCCCAACCAAATATCTCACCCGGGCTTATGCCCCGAACTTCTGGGCGTACGCCTTACGAGACTTTCGCCCCCCTCCCCCTCCCCAAATCATCGCCCCGGGGCATTTTTGATACGCCTCAAAATACTGGTCACGACCCAATTTCCCCTCTGTATGACGGCGTGACGGCACCTAGTCTCTATGACTAGGTAAGCCTAATATTTGCGGAATAATAAAATAAAAATATGAATTAAACAACTAACTATTCAAAATACACAGTAAATCCCAAAATCCGGAACATTATAAGTCACAAGCTATAGAAAGAAACTAGTATCTCTATACACCATAGTCTAATAACATAAGTAAGGAAGGTAAATGACATAGGAAGGAATAGAGGGAGACTCTGAGGTCTGCGGACGCGGCAGATATACCTTGAAGTCTCCGTACAGCAGCAAACACTATCAGCTAGTAGCGGGGCTGATAAGAAGTACCTGGATCTGCATACAAAATATGTGCAGAAGAGTAGCATGAGTACACCACAATCGATACCCAGTAAGTGCCAAGCCTAACCTCGGTAGAGTAGTGACGAGGTCAGGTTCGGACCCTACTGGAATATGATAATGAAGCAAGGCAAAAATAAAATATCGCAATAAAATAAATACTGAAATTTAACAAGAAAGAATTCATAGAAGGTAACCGCTCAATACACAGAAATACAGCAGTGGATCTCCCGAGCTACCGTCTCATAGTTCCAAATGTAAATCTGCAGGGGGATCTCCCGGAATACCGTTCTGTAGTCCGAAAGTAAATATGCAAGACAGGGGGATCTCCCGGAATACCGTTCTGTAATCCCAAAGTAACTATGCAGTATGGGGGGGATCTGTCAGAATACCGTTCCATATTCCCAATGTAAATATGCAGTATAAGGGGATCTCCCGGAATACCACTCTGTAGTCCCAAAGTAAATATGTAGCGCAAAGAATAGAAATACAACTACATCACGAAATCATACGATTTAGACTAAGTACCGATCAAGGAAGAAACAGGAAAATCACTAAGCATACTGCACAGAGTTCACACAAGCAGATAAGACACGTAAAGATGTTATATTAGACTAAATAGGATAGCTACACATATTGGAATAGCTCAATTAAGAATGAAAATAGATTAATACTCATTAAAATGGAATAAGTCAAAAAAAAAGAAGGAAAACAGGTTGCTGCTCAGTAAGAAAATCGAGTTGTTTTCCACAACTAGCTCGTGTATGTACTCGTCACCTCACGTACACAGCGCTCACATATCACAATAGTTCTGAATCTTAAGAGGATTTCCCCACACAAAGTTAGGCAAGCCACTTACCTCAAACCAAGCTCAATCAATCGGTCACAATGCCTTTCTCCTGAATATCTGGCTCTGAATGGCCCAAATCTAGCCAAAAGCAATTACATATCATAAATACAATCGTAATAGACTCATCTAATTAATGAAATCAATACTTTAACAAAAATTCTGAAATTCGTCCTAAAAGGTCGACCCGAGGCCACGTCTCGGAATCGGGTAAAAGTCACAAAATTCGAAAGCCCATTCACTCACGAGTCTAACCATATCAAATTTACTAAATTCCGAAACCAAATGGTCCTTCAATTCAAAAATTCAAACTTTCCAAATCTCTAGCCTCAAACTCCCAAATTCAACCATAAATACACCTCAACTAGGTGGAAACATAAATGGGGAAGCACAATTATTGATAAAACATAAGCACAATGGACTTACCTCAAGAAATGCCTCAAAAATGCTCTTATAAATCGCCCTAAACTGAGTTTGCAAAGTCCAAAATGACAAAAATCACGAATCCCTTCGGTTTTAAACACTGCCCAGGCATTTCTGCACCTGCGGAGCCTGGGCTCGCACCTGCGGAGCCTGGGCTCGCACCTGCGCGCCCGCTGGTGCAAAAAATATGGGCGCACCTACGAAAACGACTAACATTGGCTGCCTCCGCTTCTGCGACCACTGCTCTGCATCTGCGCTATCGCAGATGCAGAGAAACCATCGCACATGCGACCTCTGTTGATCTCCACCCCTTCCGCACTTGTGTTCAACCTACCGCACATGCGGCCTCGCACCTGCGGCTAATACCCTCGCAGGTGCGATCATACTAGCAAAAAACCAAACTTTAGAAATTTCTCAACTTCTATTCCAAGTCCGTTAACCACCCGAAACTCACCCGAGGCCCCGGGGACCTCAACAAAACATACCAACCAATCCTAAAATACCATACGAACTTAGTCGGGCCCTCAAACCACATCAAACAATGCTAAAACAACAAATCATTCTCTGATTCAAACTTAAAGAACTTGAAACTTCTAAATTCGACAACCGATGTCGAAACCAACCAAACCACGTCCAATTGACCCCAAATTTCGCACACAAGTCATATTCAACATTACGGACCTACTCCAACTTTCGGAATAGGAATCCGACCCCGATATCAAAAAGTCCACTATCGGTCAAAATCTCCAAAAATTTGACTTTCGCTATTTCAAGCCTAAATAACCTACGCACATCCAAAACACAATTCGGACACGCCTATAAGTCTAAAATTACCTAACGGAGCTAACAGAATAGAAAGAATTTCATTCGGGAGTCATCTTCAAACAGTTCTGACTACGGTCCAAATCCTAAGGCTTAAGCTCCCGTTTTAGGGACTAAGTGTCCTGGAACACTCCAAAAACCAAAACGACGCCTTCCGACAAGTCACAATAGCAGAAATAGATGTGGGGGAAACAGTAAATAGGGAATCGGGGCTATTACTTTCAAAACGACCAGCCGGGTCGTTACATCCTCCCCCTCTTAAAATAATTGTTCATCCTCGAACGAGCATAGAGACATACCTAAAGTGGTGAAAAGATGAGGATAACGGTTGTGCATATCCTGCTCGGTCTCCCAAGTTGCCTCCTCGACCGGATGTCCCCTCCATTGAACCTTCACAGAAGCAATGTTCTTTGACTTTAGCTTTCTGACTTGCTTGTCTAAAATAGCCACTGGCTCCTCAACATAAGTTAGATCCTTGTCCAATTGGACTGAGCTAAAATCTAATACATGAGCCGGATCACCGTGATACTTTCGGAGCATCGAAACATGAAATACCAGATGAACTCCTGCTAGACTAGGAGGTAAGGCAAGCTCATAAGCAACCTCCCCAACACGCCGCAACACCTTAAAAGGACCAATGGACCTTGGGCTCAGCTTGCCCTTCTTTTCGAATCTCATAATGCCCTACATAGGCGACACATGGAGCAAGCTCTTCAACCATGAATACAACACCACGAACCTTTCGGTCCGCGTACCTCTTTTGTCTAGACTGGGCTGTGTGTAGTCTATCCTGAATCACCTTAACCTTTTCCAAGGCATCCTGAACCAAGTCCGTACCCAATAATCTGGCCTCGCCCGGCTCTGATACCAACTTGTCACGGCCCAATTTCCCCTCTGTATGACGTCGTGACGGCACCTAGTCTCAATGACTAGGTAAGCCTAACATTTGCGGAATAATGAAATAAAAACATGAATTAAACAACTAACTATTCAAAATACACAGCAAATCCCAAAACCCAGAACATCATAAGTCACAAGCTACAGAAAGAAACTAGTATCTCTATACACCAGAATCTAATAACAGAATTAATGCAGGTAAATGACATAGGAGGGAATATAGGGGGACTCCGAGGTCTGCGGATGCGGCAGATATACCTTGAAGTCTCTGTACAACAGCAAGCACTCTCAGCTAGTAGTGGGGCTGATAAGAAGTACCTGGATCTGCACACAAAACATGTGTAGAAGAGTAGCATGAGTAGTTGAGTACACCACAATCGATACCCAGTAAGTGCCAAGCCTAACCTTGGTAGAGTAGTGACGAGGTCAAGTTCGGGCCCTACTGGAATATGATAATGAAGCAAGGCAAAAATGAAATATCGCAGTAAAATAAAGACTAAAATTTAACAAAAAAGAATTCATAGAAGGTAACAGCTCAATACACAAAAATACAATAATGGATCTCCCGAGATATCATCTCGTAGTCCCAAACGTAAATGTGCAGGGGAATCTCCCGGAATACCGTTTTGTAGTCCCAAAGTAAATATGCAAGACAGGGGGATCTCCCGAAATACCATTCCGTAGTCCCAAAGTAAATATGCAAGACAGGGGGATCTCCCGAAATACCATTCCGTAGTCCCAAAGTAAATATGCAGTACATGGGGGATCTCCCGGAATACCATTTCGTAGTTCCAAAGTAAATATGCAGTACAGGGGGATCTCCCGGAATACCGTTCTGTAGTACCAAAGTAAATATGCAGCGCAAACAATAGAAATACAACTACATCACGAAATCTTACAATTTAGACTAAGTACCAGTCAAAGAAAAAGCAGGAAAATCACTAAGCATGCTGCATAGAGTTCACATAAGCAGATAAGACATGTAGACATGATGTATTAGACTAAACAGGATAGCTACACATATTGGAATAACTCAATTAAGAATGAAAATAGATTAATACTCATTAAAATGGTATAACTCAAAAAACAAAAAGGAAAACAGGCTGCTGCGGGCTGAGTGCCCGGCAACAAATCAATGCCAAAATTAATATCTTTGTCGGGCGGCAAGCCCGGAAGATTAGCTGGAAATACATCTGGAAAATCCCTCACTACTAGGACTGACTCAACTGTAGGGGTATTAATACTGACATCTCTCACATAAGCTAGATACGCGTCACATGCCTTCTCAACCATTCGTTGAGCTTTAAGAAATGAAATAACTCTTCTGGGAGTATACTCTAAGGTACCTCTCCACTCTAATCGCGGTAAACCTGGTATAGCCAGCATCACGGTTTTGGCGTGAGAATCAAGAATAGCATAATGAGGCGACAACCAGTCCATGCCCAAAATAATATCAAAGTCCACCATGCTGAACAATAATAAATCGGCTCTGGTCTCAAAAACCATTAAGAGCAATCAAACACGACCGATACACGCAGTCCAAAACAAGAGAATCTTCCACTGGAGTAGACACATAAATAGGGGAACTCAAAGAATCCCTAGATACGCCCAAATACGGGGCAAAATAAGAGGACACATAGGAATATGTAGAGCCTGGGTCAAATAATACTGACGCAACTCTAACAGACTGGAACAATACCTGTAATGACAGAATCAGAAGCAACTGCCTCTATAGGAGCAGAAAGGGCATAATATCTAGCATGGCCTCCCCCTCTAGGGCGAACTCTACCTTCCAAACCTCCACCTCGAGCTGGCTGAGCAGGTGGGGTGGTAGTTGGTGCAGTAATCATAACCTGAGGACCCGGTGGAGCACGTTGTGGCTGAGAAGTCTGTGGAGGTGCACCCCTCATAATCCTGGGGCAATCCCTCACCATATTGTGAGTGTCGACACACTCAAAACAAGCTTTGGGGGGCATGGCTGCTGTGACTGGCTCGGGCCAAGTCTGATGGACTGGCTGCTAGGAACACCCCGTGCAGGAGGCACACTAGATACTGGTGGTGCATAATAAGGCTCCTAGGGCCTAGAAGGAGCTGGAACTCCACTGGCAGCTGGAAGAGCTGAATGAACGGGGCGACTCACATAACCCCTACCATGGCGAGCTGCTGGGACACGAGCTCCAGAATAATAACCAGCCTCTCGAGACCTCTT
>AWOL01S0108652.1:22244-39790 GCA_000715115.1 Nicotiana otophora
CCCTCGCAGGTGCGATCATACCAGCAAAAGACCAAACTTCAGAAATTTCTCAACTTCCATTCGAAGTTCTTTAACCACCCGAAACTCACCCGAGGCCCCCGGGACCTCAACCAAACATACCAACCAATCCTAAAACACCATACGAACTTAGTCGGGCCCTCAAACCACATCAAACAATGCTAAAATCACAAATCATCCTCCGATTCAAACTTAAAGAACTTGAAACTTCTAAATTCGACAACCGATGTCGAAACCAACCAAACCACGTACGATTGACCCCAAATTTTGCACACAAGTCATATTCAACATTACGGACCTACTCCAACTTGCGGAATCGGAATCCGACCTTGATATCAAAAAGTCCACTACCGGTCAAAATCTCCAAAAATTTGACTTTCGCCATTTCAAGCCTAAATAAGCTACGGACCTCCAAAATACAATCCGGACATGCCCCTAAGTCCAAAATTACCTAACGGAGCTAACAAAATTGACATAATTCCATTCTGGAGTTGTCTTTACATAGTTCCAACTACAGTCCAAATCCTTAGGCTTAAGCTCCCGTTTTAGGGACTAAGTATCCCGGAACACTCCAAAAACCAAAACGAAGCCTCCCGATAAGTCACAATAACAGAAATAGATGCGGAGGAACAGTAAATAGGGGATCGAGGATATTACTTTTAAAATGACCGGCGGGGTCATTACAGATGATATGATATATCAATAAATGGAAACATAGACTGAGATATGATATGCCAATGAATGAGTATGACTGAGTATGTAACTGCAATTTAAGCAAATAACTCAACGGAAGATATGACCTCAGTGGGTCCCAACAGAATAAGCGTATAGCCTAAACATGATTTCTAACATAAATCACAGCTCAATTACTCTAGCACGTAGAGATTTCATGGATACAAATAAGATTAGGTAACTACACAGTACCACAGGAATAATCGAGTCACAATTCACACGGTGCACGCCTACACGCCCGTCACCTAGCATGTGCGTCACCTAAACACCAAACACATAACACGCATATTCAAGGATTCATACCCTCAACACCAAGTTTAGAAGTGTTACTTATCTTGAACAAGTCGAATTCAATACCGAGCAAGCCCAACAATACTCTAAAAATTCCATCTCGTGTTTACCGACCTCCGAACGGCTCAAAACTAGCCAAAAGCAACTCAAGAATATCAAATAATGCCTAAGGAAACAACTCTAAATGATAAAGGTGGAAACTTAAATCAAAGGCCCAAAGTCAACTAAAAAGTCAAACCCGGGCCCGCACCTCAAACCCGATGAAACTCATAAAATCCGATAATTCATTCAATTACTAGTCCAACCATACTAGTTTCACTCAAATTCGACTCCAAAACGATGCTCAAAACTCAAAAATTCACTTTATGAAATTTTAGACAAAAATCCCCAATTTTTCCTTTAGATTCATCAAATTAAAGACCAAAAATGAAGATGGAATCATGAAATATAATCAAAACCGAGTCAAAAATACTTACCTCAATTCATGTGGTTAAACTCCTCTCAAAATTCGCTCAAATCCGAGTTCCCTAGCTCCAACAATATTGAAATGAGCCTATAAAAACAATAAAAACACTAATGTGGTCTCTAAAAGTCCAAATCTGGTCGCTAAGGTACCAAATCTGGTCGCTAAAAGTGCGCACTAAAACTTGCTGCCACCACCAATTTGATTTTCACTAAAAAGACCCTAACTCCCTCATACGAACTCGGAATTCAACGATTCTTGCTCTTATTAGTCACAAATAATAATACAAACCTAATAGTTCAGTCGAAACTCAATTCAGAGCTTATTTGCTCAATGCGATACCAACTTCGCTCATTAAATAATTATCTCATGCTTCGCAGTAAAAACCCAATCGCGACTTAATAAAATTAGACCAAACATTCCAGAACATTCCTATAAATCATTATCAAACTCCTGAAAGTCTCGAAATCGAATTTCAATCTCTAGAACTAAAAATGGACCTTTGGATCATTATATGTTTATGCTCAAAACAATGCCAAAACACCAAACATATTAAAAACCCATCAGAAACTCACCTGAGCCCCTCGAGACCCCCCGTCCAAATATACCAATAAGTTTCATAACATAATACGGGCCTACTCGAGGCCTCAAATCTCGCATAACAATATCGAAACGATGAATCGCACCTCAATTCAAACTTAATGAACTTTAAATTTTTAACTTTCAAATGTCGTGCCGAAACATATCAAATCAATCCGGAATGAACCCAAATTTTGCACACAAGTCTCAAATGATATTACGAAGGTATTTCAATTTCTCGGACCACAATCCGAACCCGATTTCATCAAAGTCAACTCCCGATCAAACTTATAAACTTTCCAAACCTTCAAATTTTCTAACTTTTGCCAATTAGCGCTGAAACCTTCTAGAAATATCCAAATACAAATTCGGGCATACACTCAAGTCCAAAATCACCATTCAGACCTAACGGAGCCATCAAAACTTCATTCCGGGATCAAATACACAAAAGTCAAACTTAGTCAACTCTTTCAACTTAAAGCTTCAAACATGAAATTCATTCTTCCAAATCACCTTTGAATCACCTGAAAAACCAAGACTGACAATTCACATAAGTCGTAATACATCATACAGAACTACTCATGCCCTCAAACCACTGAGCGAAGTGCAAATTCTCAAAATGACTTATCGGTTCATTACATGAAGAAAAATGAAGAGAATTATTTCAGGATGTGGCAAGCAGATATAACTCTAAAGCATTGAATTAATGCGAAAGGAATTTGGTTCCAACAGAAGATAGATTACGAGTCATCTCCTAACCTGATTTTCTTTTATTTTGGGTGGTTTAAACTAAATGAAAGAAATGTCAAATAACTTCTTCTATTGAATAGACATCTACTTCCTAGACTTTTTGAATCAGTCAAAACCTAGAGCAATGGATTTGAAGAACTTTATCAATAAGCTGGGACTAATAGCAATACCTGCTTTGGGACCTCAGTATACATGGTAAAATAAAGGGGACAATGGCGTACACAGAACTTTTAGTAAGTGGTGTCATAATTAATTGATGGTCGATGACCCAATGGAGTTCGGGGAGATGATGAGATTGAGAAGCCGAGTACAGTAGTAGCAAGCTAGCACAAATAAATATTGCAAAATCAAGAAGGGATTATTCTGAAGTGAGCGTTTAAAAGGTTTAAACATAATTATTATTTCCTTCCTACTGTAAATCATACTTTGTCTCATTGGTTTGTATTCTTTATAGAGAAGCAGGTTCAGGAAAAATGAAAAGTCACGTCTGCAGGGGAATCGAACCCTGGACCTTTACTATCTTAATCACAAGATTAACCATTGAACTAACTCCTGAATGATATCAAGCGGTGTCACTTCAGATAATATGTACGAATTTACTATTCGCATGTAATTTACAGAAACAATTTTAATCAAAATTTTCGATCAAGCAGTGTCACGTGATACCGCTTCGATGTACATGTGTCCGTCCCTGAAAGGGGATTATAGTGATTTACATTTGAGAAGCTAGTATCATGTTCATGAACCATAAGGTGATTGAACGTCACTACAATGAGAAGCACAAAGATATTGCAACGACTATCAAACACAAATTTAAGGTGTGTGGTAACTTTGAGAAATCTCCTTCCAATCTGGCTAGGCACAAGCGATTTTATAGTCAAAAATACTAAAACTACTGAAAATGGAGGTCTGCATCTAGGGTTACTATTTTTGTCGATGATTAAATTTGCAGTTGTAATTCCTGCTTGAGCTCATGAGATCATTTTCATCTTGGCATTGGTTCAATTGACTGATTTCAAGAGCTTGCCTCCCCTTTTTCACACACCTAATGACATCCATGAGTGCAAGTTTGCATCTAGAGTTCGTATGATCTTTTGATAATTATGTTTGTAGTTGTTTCTGCATTGATGTGGCTTGCAGAAAAGGATGGATTATGTGGATCAATGACAACTTTATCTAGTGGGAATACTTAACTGAATGTAAATAATAATTAGTACTTAAAAGCATGGATGAAGGTGTTAGCACTGATCGAACCATCATATAATTCTTATTGTTCGAATCCTTTAATTCTTGCACTTATTTTTATCTTTGTTTTCTTAATAATAAAAAGTGTTAATGCGACTGCATGTTTAGTTTTAATATCTCAATAAGAAGACAGTTGACTCACATTTTGCTTAATTGTAGTTACGAGATTACTTTCCGACAAAGTTATAGCACATCATATAAACTTTTACGATAGAGATAATATAACATTTAGAATAATCCTGATTACTAGAGGATATAGGCTATCCAATATTTTCTAAAGTCTAAACTAATATAGATACGAGTGACTTATTTCTTCATATGTTCTCTCTATTTTGTTTTTGCTAAATCTTGTAGTAGAAATTTTTTACAAGACTTTCATTGAAATTGATGGGAAGTCTTGGATTAAAATCGATAAGCACGTGGAGAGAAGAGGCACATGAATCATCATTCATATGAGTTAGTATATATGTAGACTGAACACTATCAACACAATTGCTTGTAGAAACGAAATGCGGACACAATAAAGACTTCTATTAAATCTCAGTTCATGCCCCATCTATACATCCATTATGTAAGATTGTAAGTATTTCCACATAAAACTACATTTTTTAGTAACTAAATGCAAAAAGAAGAATTCAGTTATATAAAATTTCCATTAATAGAAATAAATTGTTTCTAAATTTAATTAAATGGACCATCAAGATATAGAAGCGTGAGATACGGCAGTCTGTTGGCATGTTTGTTGCTAATAGCTGAGGTATCATTTACGTGTGAGACGAGAAAAGGAACATGGTTTTCTTCCATACAATTAGAAACCTTAATTCCCTCATTTCTGTGAAGTCTGAAATAAAAATTGTAGTGTTGGGAAACAGTTAGTGAAATTGAGTGAATTATGAGGTAGTACTCTAGCCTACCTCCCTAGCTAACCTTGTCTAATTGTCTTCCTCCTCTTCTTCTTCTTAATCAATCTGTTCCGTCGTGAATAAAATGTTGGGGAAATTCCCCATTTTTGATTACTTGGTTTGATCATAAAATTCTCTCCTTAGCTAAAGAAGGGAAAATTAAAATTAGAACCGATCTTCTATAGACTAAAAGTATGTCAGGCGATGAGCAAAACCAAGATGTTCTTCAGCAACAGCTCAAAGGAAAGAAACTTTCTGGCGAAAAGTTGAAACGATATGACTCCTTAGACTTGGAATCTAGCAGGGTGCCCGACGCCAAAAAGGTCATAATTTAAGACAAATTATGAGAATTTTATGCCCTTTTAATACTAGACGATATATAACATAGAAAATGTTTCTTTTTCGGTGGTTGATCAGGCATTGGAATGGTCAGTGATACTGAAACTGGCATTTCAGAGTATAGGGGTGGTATATGGTGATATTGGAACGTCACCATTATACGTGTTTTCGACCATTTTCCCTAATGGCGTAAAATACGAAGAAGATATACTTGGTGCTCTATCTCTCATATTTTATACTATCACCTTGATTCCTGTCGTCAAATATGTATTTATTGTTCTCCAAGCGAATGACAACGGAGATGGTAACTTAATTTCTTCTCTTCTTTTACTATAAATTTCCATGATTACTTTTTTTCCCAATGTTTTAATTTGTTTTTTGATTGCAGGAGGTACATTTGCGTTATATTCATTGATATGTCGATATTCTAAGGTGGGATTAATTCCAAGTCAACAGGCAGAGGACAGAGATGTGTCAACCTTTAAACTTGATATACCAGATAGACGCACTCGTCGAGCTTCAAAGCTTAAGTCGATATTAGAAAGCAGCAATTTTGCAAAGTTCTTTCTATTATTTGCCACAATGCTTGGTACTTCTATGGTTATTGGGGATGGTGTCCTCACTCCCTGCGTTTCAGGTAGGTCTCCAAGTTTAGAAAGTGTTTAAGCTCTATTCACTGATTGTGTAAAACATATTTATAGAATCAGGTTATGATTGGGCAATTAGAGATAAATCTGTTAGTAGTTCCACATTGGTGGGTGGCAATTTGTCTTCTTATATGGTCTTGGACAATTTTTATAGCTTTTATGGTTGAATTAGGTCTATTGTCGAGGTAGGAAAAAGAGGAAGAAGTAGAAAAATCCTTTTAGCAGTAGATTGAAATAGGAGTATATGATACTAATCAGAATTTTTCAATTGATTTCGTCAGTTTTGTCTGCTATTGGAGGCGTCAAAGCAGCTGCTCCCTCGGTCATGACTGAAGGTTTCTTTTGCATCTTATTTTCATTTTATGATTTATGAATTGGCTCCATAAATTTTTCACCTTGCAATAACAATGTGATGTTTTAAAGAAAAATTGCAAGTCATATGTATAATGCGGACTTGTCTTTGTTGTCGTCAAATGCAGGAAGGATTGTTTGGCTTGCAGTCGCCATCTTGATATTGTTGTTCTTTCTTCAGAGATTTGGAACTGAAAAAGTTGGCTACACTTTTGCACCTGTACTTTGTCTATGGTTCTTTTCCATTGCTGGTATTGGCATTTACAACTTCGTGAAGTACGATCCAACTGTTATCAGAGCTCTTAATCCTAAATACATCATAGATTACTTCAATAGAAACAAAAAGGATGCTTGGATTTCACTTGGTGGTGTAGTTATGTGCATAACAGGTATTCATTTCCTTCCCACAATTAACCTTTATATATGTGCTGAGAAGAGAAAGGGAAAAGAAAACGAGTTTTTAAACTTTTAATTTACTATGAATTGCAGGAGGTGAAGCATTATTTGCAGATGTTGGTCATTTTAGTGTTCGATCTGTACAGATAAGTATGTGCTGCGTCACATACCCAGCGCTCATATTAGCATATCTCGGTCAGACTGCCTATTTAAGGAAGCACAGTGTTGATGTAACTGATACATTCTACAAGAACTTACCTCGTAAGCAAACAATAAGCATAACAGTGTACCTGAGTTTAAGTTTTATGCATTGACGGCAATTAAAAAATGAACATCTTATGCTCTTTCTTTACAAGTGCAGATAGTTTATATTGGCCAGTATTTGGGGTGGCAGTATTAGCGGCCATCATTGCAAGTCAAGCCTTGATTTCTGGGACTTTCGCTATAATCCAGCAATCCCTGGCATTAGGATGCTTTCCTCGTGTTAAAATTGTGCATACATCAAAAAAGTATCATGGACAAATCTACATTCCTGAAATCAATACCCTTCTCATGTTAGCTTGTGTTGTTGTCACTCTTGCATTCAGGACTACTGAAAAGCTAAGCAACGCTTATGGTAACGCCCATTTCCTGGAATTCCCTCTCTTCTCATATATAAAGCTGATATATATACGTCTCTTAGTGGAATTTAAGTTTTATTCACTGATGTCTAACACGTGACAAAACCATTTGTTTACAGGAATAGCGGTGGTGTTTGTGATGTTACTAACATCATGTTTCCTCGTACTAGTTATGATCATGATTTGGAAAACTCACATTATATTTGTAATCGCCTATATTCTGGTCTTTGGCACGATTGAGCTCGTCTATCTAAGCTCGGTCCTTTACAAGTTTGATCAGGGAGGTTACCTTCCACTTGCTTTTGCTATGGTTCTAATGTTTATCATGTACGTATGGAATTATGTGTATCGAAAGAAATACCACTATGAGCTAGAACACAAGATCTCTCCAGAAAAAGTTAAAGAAACAGTGGACGAAACAAATTACCATCGGCTACCGGGACTTGCAATTTTCTACTCTGAGCTTGTACATGGAATCCCACCAATCTTCAAACATTATGTGGAGAACGTGCCCGCGTTACATTCTGTCCTTGTTTTTGCTTCTGTTAAATCACTTCCCATAAGCAAAGTGCCGGTAGAAGAAAGGTTCCTCTTCCGGAGAGTAAAGCCATATGATCTCTATGTTTTTCGCTGTGTGGTACGTTATGGATACAATGATGTGCGCAATGAGGCAGAGCCCTTCGAAAGATTATTAGTAGAGAGGCTGAAGCAATTTATACGTGACGATTGCAAAATTTTGATTGCTGCAAATGCTAACAGAGTATCAACAGAGGAGAGCATAGAATTGGAGACTGATGGTTCCAACATTGATTGTGACAAACAAGCTGAGGATGCTACGTTTTTAATGGAGAGAGATATAGAAATGTTGGAGAGAGCATATAGTGTTGGGGTGGTACATTTGGTAGGGGAACAAGATGTGATTGCAGGCAAGGGGTCTAATATAGCAAAGAGAGTGGCGATTGATTATGCTTTCAATTTTCTCAAGAGGAACTTGAGGCAAAGTAATAAAGTTCTTGACATACCTCATAGACGCATGTTAAAAGTCGGAATGATATATGAGATATAGCATGCTATGAGTTTGAAAGTAAGAAAGTTTGCGCGAATTCGAATTAGTCTGGACTTCACTGACGAGTGAGAAACAAAAAAAAGTTTAGTTATTAGTTCAAAATAGTTGTGCATTTAGTTGATGGAGACAAAGGTGAAGCATCCAACCTGTGCTACCCTCAATCTCCATCTGTCAAAAAACGCTTGGAATAGAGAATTTTTTTTACTTTTTAAAAAATATTTTCTGCTGTTTCAGTTTTTTGTAAGCGTTTAACTTTAGTTTAATTTGAGAGAATTTGACATTGTAGAGAGAAAATTAGTATAGCGTTTTGTTTTAGTATTATTTTATCAGTAGAGAACCACAGTATTATTGGATGACAAGACAGAGTAGCTGTTTTAGCTAGGAAAGCAGAACATTCTGTTTTACTTTGAATACTGTCTATGTCTTAAATATTTGTCATTTTTTTAAATGATAGATTATCTTGCCAACAAAGTTTTCTTGGTGTGAAACCTTACTCATGGGGCTTCATAATCCTCCCCACATTAGCTATTGGCAACAACCTATCTTGCTCCTTAATCCCTCATTCAATTGAGGAACCACTAATTGAATTGTATTGACAGTCTTCTTTAGACCCTAATATGTTGATGTTATCAACCATTTTTCTATAAAGGGAAACCTAAGAACTCATATCCTTTCAAATATAGATACGTTGCTCATTCTGCGTATTATTTGCTTCTTTATAAGTACAAGTTCGTCTGTATTACGCTGGTAGTTCAGTATTATAGTATATCGTGATATCGCCAAAGATTCTACTATATATATAAAAAAAATATTCATAATTCACATAGTGGAAAGCAAATTTCTATAGATGGTACAAAGTAACTAGGTCTTATAATTTTGTTATAGGAGTAGATATTTTAAAGGATGCTAAAAGAGGGTTCTTTTGGAAGAAATTAACAACCTTGGTAGCCTTTATTAAAAGCACTTGCTTTGATCAATAATGGATCAAATGGTCCCCTCCCCGTCCGTTCCACAAGCTTTAGTAACCATATCATAAACAATGCTTGAAATATTGGAATTAGCACAACCTAAAAAAGAGCCGTTTGAACATATACGAGTACGCTGAAAGTTGAATTACTACTGTGTTGGATGACCTACTACTTGGTACGTCCTTGTATCTAGGAGATAAATGTTAATCCAGCCTTATGTAAACATCATTTAATTTAATGTTGTCAATGAAGTGCAAATTGTCATTTTCCATTCCAAGAACACGGGGGCACTATATACAAGGATATGGATATAGATTTTGCTTTGTTTCGGCGGGTTATACTAACATAAATACATTACAGCTAAGTGATTAGAGGCGGAGCTAGGATTTAAATCTTATGGGTTCAGGATTGTAATTCATTTAAGTTATTGGGTTCTAAATTAATAATTGTACATACTCAATAAATTTCTTAAAATAAAAACAGAGTTCAACAAAAGCTTGTGAGTTCGGTCAAAATCGCATCTCACGATCTGGCTCTGCCCCGCAGGTGGTGTCCAAGTTGCTTAATTGTTGAAATGCCGGTAATATACTCTTTGTATCTTCTTTGTCCTTTTTTTGATAAAAGTAGTGTCGAGACCAACCCGCATATACTTTGACTAAATTCATTGGATATTAGCTACTTCCCATCAGTGTACTTTGACTAAATTTATTGGATATATTAGCTACTTCCCATCAGGCTGCAACAAGTACCAAGTAAGCTAAGATAAGGTCTATCTCTTCTTTTCCACATCCTTCCTTCTTCTTTCCGGATCTATCTCTCGTTCACCATTGAACACCAGCTCGTCTGGTGTCCACAAGGGCTAAGTTACTTAATCGCTGAAAATACCGATATTATACCTTTGTATCTTTTTTGTCCCTTTTATGATAATGGCCGTGTTCGGATCAGCTTATATACACATCGACTAGATAATCAGCAACATGTATCGAGTAACTTTGTCCATCAAAGGCTTAGCCATAGATTTGAACTTGAGATTCATGGTTTCTATTCACTTTATTAATCACTAGGCTACACCATTGAATGTGAATCTCCTTTGTCCCTTTCAGAATATGGTATCTGCACATTAGCAATCGTTTTATGTTCCTTTGGTCTCCTATTATGAATCAAACCCAAGAACGCAATGACCATCTTTGCTTGTAGAAAGGGAGACGGTATACACAAAAAGTGCCCGAGTGATAGAAACTTTGAAGGGTTAATTTCACAATGACAGAATAAGCATTTTTAGAACACTGAATTTTGTGGTCCAGGTTTCTTGGTTTTTGAAGTCACATCTGGTGACACAGTTTCATCTTCTTTTTATGCCTTCATTTTGTTCCTTCCAACACAATGCGATTAGCTTTCTCCATTCATTACCCCTCAAAAACCTTTTTTTGTCTCCTGTTTAATTACTTATTTTGGTGGGATGAGTACTAGTTTTATACTTTAGTTTTACTCTGATTTGAGCTGCTCTTTCGGAAATTGTCCCAAAAGCATGACATTATTACTATTTGAGAAATCAAATAATTTATATATGATTACCAAATTTTTTTATAGTAATAAATACAGTTAATACCCTAAAATCCCCCTAAACTATCATATTTTTGTTAGTTTCCTATTTAAACTATTCGGCATCCCCAAAACTCCCCTGAACTATATTGCCCTTCATATTAAAACCCCTTCATTGCATTCTTAGAGGTGCGCCTAGTACACGCTCCTAATTATCTAAAGAGCATGCCATGTAGCACTACACGTGGCTATTTAACTCAGCGTAAAACCTGCATAAACTATCATTTTTTTGTCAGTTACCTACTCAAACTATCCGGTGTCCCCAACACCCTCCTGCACTATATTTTCCTATATATTAAAACCTCGCGTTGGACTTTTAAAGGTATGTCTGTCTAACTATATTAACTATATAGTTTACTCATGATTCTCGAATGATTGATTAATTCTAGGAGTTTTGGCCAAAATAATATCCAATGTACTGTGTTAATTTTAGGTTTAATTGTGATTATAATTTATGCTAGACTCCAAGTGATAGGTCCTTATTTATATTCACTTTGTAGCACAGTAAAAATATAAATAAAGGCATATAGAGTTGCATTTCTTAAAAACCATCTCAAATAAAATTTCACAAATAAAAAATTAGTTGGCCAGAAATTACATTCTCTAATTCTAAATTACATTAGAAAAAAAAAAGGGGTCAAAAGATTCAACTTTAATCTCTACAAGATATTGAGTTTAATAAGAAGATTTAAGTTGGTATTTTTTCAACAATATGTGTAAGACATAAAAGTAGTTTAAAACAAAAAAAAAAGAATAAATCATTTCAAAGGAAACAAGAGAGGGAGAAGTTTTTTCAAAGGAAATACATACGGAGAACTGAAGAAAAAAGGTTAAAAAATAAAGAAGGTGAAAAATAAAGAAGAAAGGTGAAAAAATAAGGAAGATTGGTGAAAAATGAGGAAGAAAGATAGATATAATTGAAATAAGGAGAATATTTATTTAAAAAAATTAATTTGAGAGAGGGTTTGACTAATTAGTCATTATTTTCTGTCCGGTAGGTCATTTTGATGGCTTTTTCAGTTGTCACGCGCTCCCAAGCGAGTATTTACACACATTATGCCGGCTCAGCAATGAGGGGGTTTTAATATGAAGGGCAATATAGTTTAGGAGGGTTTTGAGAACACCAAATAGTTTAAGTAGGAAACTGACAAAATGTGATAGTTTAAGGGGATTTTAGGGTATTAACTCTAATAAATAACACCCCTAACATTGGGTGTTCCTTATAACATTTAAGTATATTAGCTTACAAAGAAATTGGTATTTTTCATACCTAAGTCTACACTAGCATTTGGATATAGATTTGGTTGAAACTTGAAAAAAAAAAGTTTTTGAAGTTCTGTTGAAAAATAGTTTTTGGATATTAAAATTGTATTTGGACATGCATTTTACTTGAAAAAAAAAATCAAGTTTTGTGAATGGAAGAAAAGATTTCACCCAAATTAAAAACTAGCCAAAATCAGTTTTTGGAACTTAAAAGAAAAAAATTTAAAAACTGATCAAATTTCATGAACAAACCAATCGAGAGCTAAGATAATTGCATTTAGTCAAACTGGAAGGGGCCAATCATAAAACATACGTAGTTGTAGCAGATTGACAGCAAGTTTAGTAATCCATCAGCTACTTTAATTAGCCTGTCTATAACAGTATGATACACTACAGTTTACTTGGAGTAAGATCTGAGATATGTCATCAATAATAGAGTTCAACTTCAGGTTGATAATATTCCTTTTCTTTAGCATGTCAACAATGAGCAGAGAGATCAAGTTCAAGTATGCAGTGTAAGAAAGCATGTTGCAAACACCACTAAATCCTAAACCCTGTAGCATATGCTTCTGCTTGATTGTTAGAAGCATAATTGTTACAAGAGTATTCAGTTGGAATACCAAACAAAACAAAACCACTCGAATTTGGGGCGGCTACTAATATTACAGATTGGTGTATTAGGCTCGAACCATTTCTGCAGACACTTTCCTAGATTTAATAAATACTGGTTAATCTTCTCTACTAGGAGAGTTAAAAATCACGGGTGATCCATGCTCTCTTGACCTTAAGGTGAAAGAACTAAAAGTAAGGGGAAAATATCTCATTAATTTTAATAAATAGAGGTTTGTGGAGAAATTAATATTGAGACATATCTAGTTAAATAAAAGTGTATCTTCCGCAACAATTTAAGTTTTCAAATGAGATGGTCATACGACTCAATATAATATCAGGGCAAGCAGAGATCACAATTCAAATTCCCATCATCCATTAGACAAAAGAAATTACAAGTGCTTGGCCATAAAACAAAGGCCAATAAAAATATAAATGATAACAAATAAATGAGTGACAAGATTTGTGGAACTAATCATACCTTTAAAATAGTAGAAATTGCTTCGAGAAAGATTATGCATCTCAACTATCAAATCAATTAATACCACAAACCGAATACTTAAGCAGGAACAAAAGAGTAGGGGGGGAAGCAACTAAAATGAGGGGTAAGTTCACTGGCTCACGTAAGGCAAAAGTTAAGATTTAAAAGAATCATATTTACTATGGATATTCAACATTTACTTTTCTAGAGTATTGTGTATTCGATATTCTAAGACCCTTAAAAACTTGATTTAAGTAAATCAAAATATTGTTAGTCGCCAAATATAATACACATAAGGCAAAATCCGATAAAAAAAATTAAAATATCCAAGTAAAATCATGTAGCTTCAGTTGAATTGTAAACGAGTCTCAATAGAAAGATAGTTTTACCAAATGAAGAACATTTACATATAGCAATGAAGGAATTTGTGCTTATCTCCATGAGAGTCTTAGACTGAGCTTGAAATAAGTTATTAGCTTCATACAATATGCTGAAAACGAAATTCTAAAGTACCCAATCGGGGAGTTAAAAAAAATTATGAAAAAAAAAACACTCCTAATCAAGAACCATAACCAACTAGCCAAAAGTTAAACCAACATACATGAATTAATCAGGACGTTAATCATTCAAAACCATATTCCACAAACCAACATACATGAATTTAGAAGAGACAATAATCACGAATATATAAAGATTATTTTCACATACTGAAATATATAGTGGAGTAGTTCTTATTACTAGTAAGAAAGGCACTAGTACTTTTTCTTAAGAATTAACAATAAGAAATTTATTGTCTTTTGACATATTTTAAGGACCATAAAATCTTCCCTGGAGATTTCTGAACTGAGTAGGTAACACTGTAGATTTCCTTTGTGGTTCATCTTTCTCCCTTTCTTCAGTATTATTGCCAGTAACAGCCTTATTTTGGTTAGCTTTTTCTCCTTCAGATTCTCTATACGATTGCAAATACCTCTTCAAAGGCTCAGCATAATTATCAAACCCTAGACTTTCCAAAGCCCAGCAAATATCATCTCCATTCACTGTCTTACGCTTCTCTTTGTGACACTTATCCGATGCTTCTCCTGTAACAAAGCTAATGAACTCAGATACACATTCTTGCATTGTTTCTTTGGCTTCTTTCGAAATCTTGGCGTTTTGGGGAAGAATTTGCTTCATAATCCTCCCCACATTAGCTATTGGCAACAATCTATCTTGTTCCTTAATCCCTCCTTCTTCGCTAATTGGATTGTGTTTAGGGATTGATCCTAATATGTTGATGTTATCAACCATTTTAGGAAACCTAAAACCTCGATCCGCTCAAACACAAACACATCGTTCCTTTTTGTGTATTATTTGCTTCTTTATAGACACAAGTTCGTCTGTAATACGCTAACTTGTAATTAAGATTTTGTAATATAGAGTAATATCGCCAAAGATTTTAAGATATATAAAAGTATCCAGTGGTGAGACACAATGGCAGACAAATTTGTATAGATGGTACAAAGTTAGGTCATATTTTGTTATAGGAGTATATATTAGCCTTTAAAGGTAATACTTGCTTTAAACAATTATGGATCAAATTAGTGGTCCCCTCCCCTCTCCCTTCCTACTTATTAATGTTTAATCCTCTCCACAAGTTTTTAGTAATTAACCATATTGTCTCAATCAATGGTTGAGATTTGAAATTTGTGGACTAAGTATAATGCACATGTAGCATAGTGCTTCGTACCAAACAAAACCTAAAAATATCCATTTGAACATATGATGTTGAAAGTTAAATCGGAAAAAAGAACATTTGAGTTTAAATAAAAACCCTAGTTGTTGGTTACGACCTACTACTTAATAGATCTTTGCAGTAGATAATGGTAATCCTGTCTTTTGCAAATTGTCATTGTCGATTCCACAAACTCTGGGACACTACATACGAGGAGATATAAATTTTTTGCTTTATTTGGGTAACATAACATGAATATTATATTATACTTCATCCGTTTCAATTTATGTGATTCTGTTTGACTGGACACGAAATTTAAGAAAAAATAAAGACTTTTGAAATTTGTGGTTTTAAACAAGTTAAAAAGAGGTACAAAGTAT
Organism: Nicotiana otophora; assembly: GCA_000715115.1. NCBI lineage: Eukaryota > Viridiplantae > Streptophyta > Magnoliopsida > Solanales > Solanaceae > Nicotiana > Nicotiana otophora. The sequence goes on from AWOL01S0108652.1 coordinate 37,661, forward strand.
TTGTGTAGTTAGAAAAGCTTCTCATTAAAGGTAGAATTAGAAACTTAAGCTAAATTGTTTCCAAATTTAAAAAGAAATCATTCTTTTTAGAACGGACCGAAAAAAAATAGGTTCAGCCTAGAAAAAAGGGAGTAGGTATAATTGAGTCCAAGTTGCTGGCAGTGGCAGGCAAGGCTGTATAAACTATTGAAATTAGTACACAAATTATTGGTCCATGTTAAAGATATATACAGGCAAAGGATTCGAACTGTTCCTCGTAAACAAACAGTGGCATCCAGGATTTAAAATCTTGGGTTCTGATTTGACCTATATGTCTAACTAGATACAAATTATACTTGTTTTTCATATGAATATATAACGTTGTCTAAAGTTTCAGATATTAATTAGTACATATTATTAGTACATATTATTATTGGAAACCGATCGATTATCAGCATATTAAAGGAGAAAAAGAAACAACTACTGTAATCTTTGTTAAAACCATAATCTCTTCATTTATTCGATATTCTAATAGTCTGCTCAAAGAGATTATATTATATACTTAAGAAGCCAGCTTTTCATCAATACGTTTATATAAGCTAGTGATAAGTAATGATAACCCAAGAATGATGTGTTCAAAACTTGGGTTACAACTACTGAAATCCATTACCTTATTTGAGGTGTTCATATATAATTCAATATTTTCATTAATTTAATTTAGTTGATTTTACGGATAATAAATCTAAGTCCAAGCTAAATATTATGGGTTCAAATGAACTCGTATCTATGTTACTAGATCCGTGCCTGATCCATGTTTTCTTCTGAGGTCATTATTAATTAAATGTTTCTGTTCATCATCTCCCGGTATATTCTTCTTTCTTTAGTGTGTGCTTTGTCAAGGCACTAGTTATTTCTTATAAACAGGCTTGTCGAGAAAAAAATGGAGGACTACCGATTGATCGACCCTGGAAATAAAGAAAAGAAAAATGTCAAAAATATCTCTTTACTATGCAAAAATGATTATATATACCCTCCATTATACTATCTATTCATAAAAGCCCCCGGCGTTATATCCAACACGTGGCCTGATATTTTGATAAGGTAACGCAATGTGCCAATGCCACTCAATTTACCCCAAGCTAATTAAAGTAGATGTGGCATCTATCTTTAGCACTATAATTCTTGATCCTGAAAGTGACATGGGGAAACCCTTGGAGTTCCAAAAGGAGAAAAAAAAAAAAAAAAAAAAAAAAAAAAAAAGGACCAGCACTGAACTGTGTTAAGAAAATCTTACCTTACCTTTCTTCTTTTCTTAACAGGCCACGTTCCTACTTTTACTTAGATTCTCTTCTCCATTATCATTGCAGTTTACTTAAGTGGGGTATTAGGGTATAATGTGATGTTAGGCTAAACTAGTTCGGTGATATTATATTGTCCGTTTTGTGCCAAGTTCGTACAATTTTTCTCAAAAGGCCTCACATTATTAACAGATCTCTACACTTATATGTAGGCTCTCAATCTTTTCAGCTACCAATGTAGAACTTTGTTCACACACCCAACAATCTCCCCCTTATTATGGCAACTGAAGTCCGTAACTAGCTTCTTTTTGTGTGCGCACCGCCCCGCACCATTACTTTGTCATCTTCATACTCGTCCCGCCGAGCCGGAGCTTTGATACCATTTGTTGGGCTAAACTAGCCCAAATACACTTTTTACATGGTGTGATATTGTCCGCTTTGGGCCAAGCCCGCACGAATTTTCTTAAAATGCATCTAATCATTAAGAGATCCCTACACTCTTAGATGTATGCTCCCAATTTTTTCAGCTACCAATGTGGGACTTTGTTCGCACACCCAACATCAGATTTCATCTTTCTAGATTTTCAAGTCTAGCCAACATGGGATCTTTCTTTGGGTAAAAATCCGCTAAGATCGAACCAACGTCAGAGACAAGCTAATTTTATAGTTATTGTGATTCGGGGATATCGTTGTTATTATTTTGTATTGATGTAATAAACAATTAAACTTTCTGAAAAAACAAAAATAGAAAGTTAGTAATATTTGTTTAACGAGATAGATTCTGGAAAACAAAAAACAGTATAGGAATAAATCGAGCCCACTGAATACACAGTATGTCCTTAAGAAAATTATT
>AWOL01S0108657.1:0-15602 GCA_000715115.1 Nicotiana otophora
CTGCCCTCTTGTAACTGCCCCTTGTAACCTGCCATTGGCAGCCCCTTTATATCTTTTGTATTTCGTTGGTTTAAGGCAAGTTAGCATATGTGAGACTTCCAACTGAGTTCCCTTGTATATTCTATGAGAATAATAAAAGGTTGGGTGTTTACCCGTAATTGTGTGTGTTGCTTTCATTTTACAAGTCTGAAATCATTTTAAGTCCTAAACTGTGATGGAAAAAGTAAGGTTGAGTGGCTTGAGTGTCAGGATGTTGTCGTGCAATGCCGTTTGCGAAAACTTGGCACTGTAACAACTGGTATCAGAGCTTTTATCATGATTTGGGACCATGGCCGGAGGAAACTCCACTTCAGACTTGCGTGATCGTGTGCAGAAGTTGGAGGCGCTGATTGGTATGACTGATGACCCTTTGGATCTGGATGATCTAATTATTGATATCTATCATCTAAAGGCACGGTTGAATTAGTTTCGTGAAACTGTTCAACAAACGTGAGAGGCCACGAATGTTCAAGTTGAAGATCTGAAAAAGGAAAATAAAACTCTTAACCTAGAAATTGTTGTTCTTCGAAGGGCTTTGGTTGCTTCTAGCCAAGGCAGTGAGGAACGTTCTAAGGTAAAGATCCTAGAACCGAAGGCATTTGTGGAACACATAGTGCTAAAGAACTACAAAAATTTCTATGGGATATGGAGCAAGATGTTTTTGCTACCAAGATTCCAAATGTGGAGAAAGTAACCATAAAAGCATGTACCTAACCGGAGATGCAAAATTATGGTGGAGAACTCACATGGCCAGCGATGAAAGTGTGGGCAGACCCAAGATCGATACTTGGGAAAAACTTCAGAAAGAAATGAAAGACCAGCTCTTACCTAGCAACGCATCTTGTCTTGCTAGGGATCGCTTGAAACGTCTGCGGCAAATCGGAGTAGTTCGTGACTATATTAAGGAATTCACTTCCTTAATGTTGGACATCTAGAACATGTCGGAGGATGACAAGTTGCATAATTTTATTTCTGGAATGCAAGCGTGGGCGCAGAACGAACTTAGGGGGCAAAACATGAAAGACCTCCCAAGTGCCATTGCTGCAGCGGATTCCTTGGTAGATTACCGCACTACCCATTTCTGAAGTTCCTTCTTCTTCAAAACCTAAGAAAAAGGTAGATAAGAAGTGGAAATAGAAGAAAGAAGTTCAAAAAGAAATTGTAGAAAAGGGCAAGGTTGTTGTTGACGGATCTGCTAGAAACAAAGGCAACGCCAACAAAAAGGGTGATGGTTGTTGGACTTGTGGTGGACCTCATATTGCGAAAAACTACCCAAATCGGGAATGAGTTAATGCTTTGCTTGCTACAGAAAATATTCAGGAAGGAGTAGGTAAAGAAGTTGCTACCTTGGTAAATCCTTTGCAATTGTTGAATGTCATCTTGTTGCTTAATGCTACAAGCGACGAGATCAACCCTCATTCTTTACTGATGCACATTGAAATGAAAATTGGAGAGAAGGGTGTGATAGCAATGGTAGATACTGGAGCTACTCACACGTTTGTCTCGGCAAAGTTGGTGCATAAGTATGGGTTAAATGTGAGCAAGTGTACCTCATACATGAAGATTGTCAATGCTAAAGCCCAAGCTATTGTGGGTATGGCTTACAATGTTCCTATGTCTTAGGAACTAGAAGGGGAAAGTAAACATGATGGTGATTCCACTAGAGGACTTTGAGGTGATCCTTGGAATCGACTTTATAGGGAAAAATCGCGTTGTTCCAATGCCTCACTTGGATGGAGTGATAATTATACATGAAATGGCTCCTGGTTTTATGAAAGTTATTGATCCTTATGGGAAAGAATACACTCAACGGGGGCTTCATTAGTTTCTTCCATGATGGTCGAAAAAGGTCTAAAAGGGGAGATGCTACTTTCCTTGCTGCTATGGTCGAGGTGAAGCCCGATGTGAAGGTTGAAGTATCAGACTGTGTCACTCCAATATTGAGTGAATTTGCTAATGTGATGCCACCAGAATTGCCTAAGAATTTACCACCACGGAGGGCTACTGATCACAAGATAGAGTTGTTGCCGGGTTCAATGCCTCCTACTCAACCTCCTTATCGGATGGTGCCAAAAGAGTTGGCTGAATTGCAGAAACAATTTGAACGAGTTGCTCGATGCAGGACTAATTCAGCCATCAAAAGCTCTATTTGGTGCGCCTGTTTTATTTCAAAATAAATAGGATGGAAAATTTCGGATGTGTGTTGATTATCAGGCATTGAACAAAGTGATTGTGAAGAACAAATATCCATTTCCGTTGGTGCAAGACTTGATGGACAGATTGAGCAAGGCTTGTTGGTTCACGAAGCTTGACTTAAGGTCTGGTTACTGGCAGGTATGGATAGCTTAAGGTGATGAGTCAAAAACTACATGTGTTATGCGGTGTGGCTCATGTGAATTCCTTGTTATGTCGTTTGGGTTGACAAATGCCCCTGCTACATTTTGCAGCCATCGAATGATGTGTTGTATGAATACTTGGATGACTTTGTCGTTGTCTACTTAGATGACATCGTCATCTATTGTCAGACTTTGGATGAACATATGTCACACTTAATTATGGTGATGTCTCATTTGAGGGAGTACCAGTTGTATGTGAAAATGGAAAAGTGTGAGTTTTCTAGACAGGAGATCAAATTTTTTGGGCACTTGGTGAGCCATAATCAAGTGCGGATGGACCCGTAAAAGGTGCAGGTCATTGAGGAGTGGCAAACATCTAATTCTGTGAAGGGGTTGAGATCTTTCCTTGGGTTAGCAAATTATTATCGAAAATTCATTGCTGGCTATTCAAAGAAAGCTGCTCCTTTGACTGATATTTTGAAGAAGAATGCTAGGTGGGCATGGACTGAAAAATGCAGTGGTGCATTTGACATGTTGGAAGAATTTATTGCCACAGAACCTATATTGCGGCTCCAGATTTTGAACTTTTGAAGTTCATATTGATGCTTCTAAAAAGGCTGTTGGAGGTGTGTTGGTACAAGAAGGCCACCCAGTGGCATTTGAAAGAAGAAAATTGAATGAAGAGGAGCAAAGATATTTGGCTCATGAAAAAGAAATAGTTGTTGTAATCCATTGCTTGCAGATTTGGCGGGTATACTTTCTAGGAACGAAATTTGTCGTAAGGACAGATAATGTGGCTAATACATTTTTCAAGAAACAAAAAAAGCTAAGTCCAAAGCAGGCACGTTAGCAATAATTCTTGGCAGAATATGATTTTATTTGGGAGCACAATCAAGGAAAACACAACCAAGTTGCCGACGCATTGAGTCGAAAAGAGGTATTTGCTGTTGTTTATTCCATTACTCGTCTTGAATCTAATTTTCTTGATAAAATCAAGTTGTGTGCTACTAATGATCCATCGTACATCAAGACAGTGAATCATGTGAGGGAAGGGACGATAAAGTGGTACTGGACCAAGGACGATCTCCTCTATTTCAAAGAGGGAGAATCGTAGTGCCACTTGGTGATGGGTTGCATCGTGAATTGTTGAAAGAGACGCATGATACTATATGGGCAGATCATCTAGGAATTGAAAGGATGATGGCCCTGCTGTCTTGATACTACTTTTGACCATTGTGGCAGGAAAGGAAAGCCCGAGGCAGATGNGCTTCATTAGTTTCTTCCATGATGGTCGAAAAAGGTCTAAAAGGGGAGATGCTACTTTCCTTGCTGCTATGGTCGAGGTGAAGCCCGATGTGAAGGTTGAAGTATCAGACTGTGTCACTCCAATATTGAGTGAATTTGCTAATGTGATGCCACCAGAATTGCCTAAGAATTTACCACCACGGAGGGCTACTGATCACAAGATAGAGTTGTTGCCGGGTTCAATGCCTCCTACTCAACCTCCTTATCGGATGGTGCCAAAAGAGTTGGCTGAATTGCAGAAACAATTTGAACGAGTTGCTCGATGCAGGACTAATTCAGCCATCAAAAGCTCTATTTGGTGCGCCTGTTTTATTTCAAAATAAATAGGATGGAAAATTTCGGATGTGTGTTGATTATCAGGCATTGAACAAAGTGATTGTGAAGAACAAATATCCATTTCCGTTGGTGCAAGACTTGATGGACAGATTGAGCAAGGCTTGTTGGTTCACGAAGCTTGACTTAAGGTCTGGTTACTGGCAGGTATGGATAGCTTAAGGTGATGAGTCAAAAACTACATGTGTTATGCGGTGTGGCTCATGTGAATTCCTTGTTATGTCGTTTGGGTTGACAAATGCCCCTGCTACATTTTGCAGCCATCGAATGATGTGTTGTATGAATACTTGGATGACTTTGTCGTTGTCTACTTAGATGACATCGTCATCTATTGTCAGACTTTGGATGAACATATGTCACACTTAATTATGGTGATGTCTCATTTGAGGGAGTACCAGTTGTATGTGAAAATGGAAAAGTGTGAGTTTTCTAGACAGGAGATCAAATTTTTTGGGCACTTGGTGAGCCATAATCAAGTGCGGATGGACCCGTAAAAGGTGCAGGTCATTGAGGAGTGGCAAACATCTAATTCTGTGAAGGGGTTGAGATCTTTCCTTGGGTTAGCAAATTATTATCGAAAATTCATTGCTGGCTATTCAAAGAAAGCTTCTCCTTTGACTGATTTTTTGAAGAAGAATGCTAGGTGGGCGTGGACTGAAAAATGCAGTGGTGCATTTGACATGTTGGAAGAATTTATTGCCACAGAACCTATATTGCGGCTCCAGATTTTGAACTTTTGAAGTTCATATTGATGCTTCTAAAAAGGCTGTTGGAGGTGTGTTGGTACAAGAAGGCCACCCAGTGGCATTTGAAAGAAGAAAATTGAATGAAGAGGAGCAAAGATATTTGGCTCATGAAAAAGAAATAGTTGTTGTAATCCATTGCTTGCAGATTTGGCGGGTATACTTTCTAGGAACGAAATTTGTCGTAAGGACAGATAATGTGGCTAATACATTTTTCAAGAAACAAAAAAAGCTAAGTCCAAAGCAGGCACGTTAGCAATAATTCTTGGCAGAATATGATTTTATTTGGGAGCACAATCAAGGAAAACACAACCAAGTTGCCGACGCATTGAGTCGAAAAGAGGTATTTGCTGTTGTTTATTCCATTACTCGTCTTGAATCTAATTTTCTTGATAAAATCAAGTTGTGTGCTACTAATGATCCATCGTACATCAAGACAGTGAATCATGTGAGGGAAGGGACGATAAAGTGGTACTGGACCAAGGACGATCTCCTCTATTTCAAAGAGGGAGAATCGTAGTGCCACTTGGTGATGGGTTGCATCGTGAATTGTTGAAAGAGACGCATGATACTATATGGGCAGATCATCTAGGAATTGAAAGGATGATGGCCCTGCTGTCTTGATACTACTTTTGACCATTGTGGCAGGAAAGGAAAGCCCGAGGCAGATGTGACTTGCGGAAAGGGTGCTTCATTGTGGAAATATGAACAACAAATAGAGGACTACTTGAAGTTAGCCTCGACAAGGATGTCGATTTCAACTAGAGGAAGTAGTTTGTTAGCCCCTAATGTTGAGACATGATGAATGTCGGGCAAAACCAATGTCAAGGGCTTGTACATAGCCCCTTGGCATGGGTTTGTGCGGGCGTTGACAAGAAATGTGAGGAGCTGGGAGCGTGCCTAAGTTAGTGCATGAACTTGGGCAGGTCGGTGGACAAGGTGTCTTGAGTGATGGCAAGGCAGCCTTGGTTGTGGGCGACGGCTATGGCAAATGAAGGCAGGTGCATGGCACATGGCTAAGGCATGCGTTCGGATTAGTGGGACGGCAAGTTTGTGACAAGAATATTGTCATAAGCTAATGTGTGAGGCATGGTCCAAAAGACAAGGCAAGGCAAGCTAAAGACAAAGTGTGGGCGAAGCTGTGGAACAAATGTGCAAAACATATGACTATGAAGAAGTGTGTTGTGCATGTGCTATGGAAGTTAAGCCATGTGCAGTGCACATGTGGCGGTTGGCTTGAAATGCTGAAGATGGGATCATTTCGTGGGAAGTGATTCAGATAGTGGCTAAGTATTGTATGCTTGTTTATAGGCTTGGCATGTGCCAAGCACACTGATGTAACTGCACCCTTGTAACTGCCCCTTGTAACCTTCCATTGGCATCCCCTTTATATGTTTTGTATTTTGTTGGTTTAAGGCAAGTTAGCATATGTGATCCTTCCAACTGAGTTCCTTTGTATATTCTGCGAGAAGAATAAAAGATTGGGTGTTTACCCGTAATTGTGTTTGTTGATTTCATTTTATAAGTCTGAAATAATTCTAAGTCCTAAACTGTGAGGGAAAAAGTAAGGTTGAGTGGCTTAAGTGTTAGACTACTGCCGTGCAGTGCCGTTTGCGAAACATTAGCCATGTAACTGTAATGACCCGACCAGTCATTTTGAGCTCTAGCATATCGTTCGGCGGTTTGAGGCCTTGAGTAGTTTCACTTAAGGTAATGTGACTTGCAAGTATGGTCAGAATTAAATTTTGGGAAGTTTAGAGTTAGTTTGGGGAAAAAAATCTAATTTCGGAAGCTTTAAGTTGGAAGAATTGACTAAGCTTTGATTTTTGAGTAAACGACCTCGGAATTGGGATTGGAAAGTTTCAACATGTTCGTATGATGATTTTGGACTTGGGCGTATGTCCGGATCGAGTTTTGGATGAACTAAGAGTGTTTCGGTGCCTATTGTGGAAGGTTGGCATTTTGGAAGAATTTCATAAATTTGAGTTGAAATACATTTCAATGTTATTGATGTCCGTTTGGGATTCCGATTCTGGGAATAACTTCGTATGGTAATTCTGATATTGGGAGCGCGTCCGGATGTGGATTTGGAGGTCCGAAGGTCATTTCGGGGTCATTTGGCGAAAGTTAGAAATTTGATAGTTTTTGAGATGTTTGACCGGGAGTGGACTTTTTGATATTGGGGTCGGATTCCGATTCTGGAAGTTGGAGTAGGTTTGGAATGTCAAATGTGACTTGTGTGCAAAGTTTGAGGTCAATCGGACGTGATTTAATAGGTTCCGGCATCGAATATAGAAGTTTGAAGTTCTAAAGTTCATTAAGCTTGAATTGGGGTGCGATTCATGGTTTTGACATGGTTTGAGGTGATTTGAGGCCTCGAGAAGGTCCGTGTTATGTTATGGGACTGGTTCGTGTGATTGGACGGGATCCCGGGGGTCTCGGGTGTGTTTCGGGGTGGTTTCGGACCAAATTGGATTGATTTGTTATTGCTGATTGATGTTATCTGGTTTCCTTCTTCGCGAACACGAAGGGATTCATACGTTCTCAAAGGAGACTTGTGGGGGCTTCAGCATTTTCCCATCTCGAACGTGATGGGAGAAACACGAACTCGGAGCTCAGGTTGTGGAAGCCTACGCGAAGAGGAAATGAGTTGGGGGCCTGCTAGGCGTTAAGACTTCGCGAACGCAGCTTGAGGCCCGCGAACGCAAAGGGTAGGAGTCACCAGGTTCGTGAATGCGGCCATTGGGTCGCGAACACGTAGAGGAAATGTGGAGGCAGTGTGTTTAGACCTTCGCGATCGTGTTGGCATTCCCACGATCGCGAAGAAGGGCGGGCCTGGGCAGATTTGTTTTAATGCGGGGTTTGGCTCATCCCCTCTCATTTTTCACTTGGGTGGGTGATATTTGGAGCTTGTGAAGAGGAAACTTTCATCATCTATATCAAGGTAAGTGATTCTCACCTATTGCAAGTTAAATAATTGGATTATATATAGATTTTAACATGAAAATTCATGGAAAAATTGTGAACAATTTGGGGGTTTTGTAGAAAACCTAGAAATTGATATTTTTGGATTTTGACCACAAATTTGGGCATGGAATTGAGTATAAATCATATATTTAAGTTCGTAATGTTATGGGTAATGTTTATCTTCGAAAAGTTTTGAAATTCGGGCACGTGGACCCGAGGGTTGATTTATCGGCTTTTCGAGCGGAGTTGGGAATTTGTCTAAAGTGATTTGTTATGAGTATTAGAGTATAGGCTTAGGTTCACATCATGCTATAGCTGTACTATATGAGCAATCTCTCACCTATAAAATTCCTCTATTTTACATTACTACTTGAGACTAGACTTGCTATTGTAGAGACTTCACGAGTTCATGATTAGTCACCGAAACCTTTTACTCCTCTTACGACATGTTTCCGTGATATATATGTTTCATTGAAAGGTTTTTGTTATAGAAATTACAACTCACACGTTTATTCGTGAGTGGAGTCAAGGGCCCGTCAAAGCTCCTTATTCTAATGGGATCGGGCCGATCACTTCGGCAGGATTAGGTACCTCTTATTCTAATGGGATCGGGCCGATTGCCTCGGTAGGATTATGTACTTCCTATTCTAATGGGATCGGCCTGTTCGCCTTGGCAGGATTTATGTACCACACTCTCAAGGGAGCGGGCCGTTCGCCTCGGCAGTTTAATAGATGCATCTATGGTTCGTGTTGTTCGACCCTCGGCAGTGCACAGTTTATTATTTATTATGGATCGGGCCGTACGCCACGGCATTTCTATAAAAATATACTCATGGAATCGTGTGTAATATTTGGCAAGAAGCCAGAGTATTTGTGAGTCTTTCCCTGATTCAAATTATAACAACCTATTTCGTGAGGTCCATTATACATAAATATATGTGCTCCGGTTGAGGAGGAATTAATAATTAAGAACTTGAGTTTATTGTAAGGAGGATAATTGTACCACAGATTAACAGTTGTTTATTTCATTTATTTACTTTTCCTCATATTTGTTCACCTCCTTACTGTACCTGATATTATTGGACCACTAGTGAGTGTCGATGCCGACCCCTCATCACTACTCCTCCGGGGTTAGGCTAGATACTTACTGGGTACACGTGGATTTGCGTACTCATGCTACACTTGCTGTACATTTTTGTGCAGGTACTTTTATGTCCGGTGGTCCTTTGGGCACGAAGGCACGGATGATGCGGGGATTTGCCGCAAAGTGCAATTCAGGTTACGATCCACAGCCAGCAGAGTCTCCTCCAAGGTTATTTGTATTTTTCCTATCTAATTTGTATTCTGTACAGATGCTATTTTTTATTTTACTTCCTAGTTGATGCTCATGCACTTGTGACACCGGGTTTTGGGCGTACTTATGAGTTGTTCAGTATTTTGTAACTAGGAAAATATTATCATTTACTCTGCAAATTTTATTTCTGATTATTTAATTGAAGGAAAATTTTGATTTCAGAATACAAAAATGAATAATCGAGTTAATCAACTATTGTTGGCTTGCCTGGCAGTGGTGTTAGGTGTCATCACGATCATTAATGAATTTTGGGTCGTGGCAACATGGTATCATAGCATTAGGTTCACTTAGGTCTCACGAGTCATGAGCAAGTCTAGTAGAGTCTTGCGGATCGGTACGGAGACGTCTGTACTTATCTTCGAGAGGCTACAGGGCTGTTAGGAGCACTTCACTTCTTGATTCCTCATCGTGCGATTTGATTCCTTTGAGGCTTATGCCTTCATTTCCTTCCTATTCAATCTTATGCGACGTGAAGCGCTTGTTATAAATTTGGAATCGAGGAATTTTAATGGTGATACAGATGTGGTGCGGTATGTTTCTCTCTGTGTATTTGATTGGGCTATTGTTGTCGCCTTGCGGAAGGTTGTTCTGTCATTTCAGCTCAGTATCAGTATTGCCTATTGTTTGAGATTTGGCACTGATTGTTTTGATGATTCGTGTGTTGCTATTGCATAGTGTTGGTGTAATGGTAGGGTGCTTATCTATGGATCGCGGCAGTAAATGACTTGATAGAAGGACTTCTCATTTCACGGCTTAGAGGTTCAGCATTTAGTTCCGGCGGAGGAGAGGANTGGAGTCAAGGGCCCGTCAAAGCTCCTTATTCTAATGGGATCGGGCCGATCACTTCGGCAGGATTAGGTACCTCTTATTCTAATGGGATCGGGCCGATTGCCTCGGTAGGATTATGTACTTCCTATTCTAATGGGATCGGCCTGTTCGCCTTGGCAGGATTTATGTACCACACTCTCAAGGGAGCGGGCCGTTCGCCTCGGCAGTTTAATAGATGCATCTATGGTTCGTGTTGTTCGACCCTCGGCAGTGCACAGTTTATTATTTATTATGGATCGGGCCGTACGCCACGGCATTTCTATAAAAATATACTCATGGAATCGTGTGTAATATTTGGCAAGAAGCCAGAGTATTTGTGAGTCTTTCCCTGATTCAAATTATAACAACCTATTTCGTGAGGTCCATTATACATAAATATATGTGCTCCGGTTGAGGAGGAATTAATAATTAAGAACTTGAGTTTATTGTAAGGAGGATAATTGTACCACAGATTAACAGTTGTTTATTTCATTTATTTACTTTTCCTCATATTTGTTCACCTCCTTACTGTACCTGATATTATTGGACCACTAGTGAGTGTCGATGCCGACCCCTCATCACTACTCCTCCGGGGTTAGGCTAGATACTTACTGGGTACACGTGGATTTGCGTACTCATGCTACACTTGCTGTACATTTTTGTGCAGGTACTTTTATGTCCGGTGGTCCTTTGGGCACGAAGGCACGGATGATGCGGGGATTTGCCGCAAAGTGCAATTCAGGTTACGATCCACAGCCAGCAGAGTCTCCTCCAAGGTTATTTGTATTTTTCCTATCTAATTTGTATTCTGTACAGATGCTATTTTTTATTTTACTTCCTAGTTGATGCTCATGCACTTGTGACACCGGGTTTTGGGCGTACTTATGAGTTGTTCAGTATTTTGTAACTAGGAAAATATTATCATTTACTCTGCAAATTTTCTTTCTGATTATTTAATTGAAGGAAAATTTTGATTTCAGAATACAAAAATGAATAATCGAGTTAATCAACTATTGTTGGCTTGCCTGGCAGTGGTGTTAGGTGTCATCACGATCATTAATGAATTTTGGGTCGTGGCAACATGGTATCATAGCATTAGGTTCACTTAGGTCTCACGAGTCATGAGCAAGTCTAGTAGAGTCTTGCGGATCGGTACGGAGACGTCTGTACTTATCTTCGAGAGGCTACAGGGCTGTTAGGAGCACTTCACTTCTTGATTCCTCATCGTGCGATTTGATTCCTTTGAGGCTTATGCCTTCATTTCCTTCCTATTCAATCTTATGCGACGTGAAGTGCTTGTTATAAATTTGGAATCGAGGAATTTTAATGGTGATACAGATGTGGTGCGGTATGTTTCTCTCTGTGTATTTGATTGGGCTATTGTTGTCGCCTTGCGGAAGGTTGTTCTGTCATTTCAGCTCAGTATCAGTATTGCCTATTGTTTGAGATTTGGCACTGATTGTTTTGATGATTCGTGTGTTGCTATTGCATAGTGTTGGTGTAATGGTAGGGTGCTTATCTATGGATCGCGGCAGTAAATGACTTGATAGAAGGACTTCTCATTTCACGGCTTAGAGGTTCAGCATTTAGTTCCGGCGGAGGAGAGGCAATCGGACTACGAACGTTCAGGTTTGGGTTGATGGGGTAACGAGACTTAGTATTTCGAGCGCGGTGGAATTTTTATCTTTGATGTGGTGTTGTCGTCCTTGATTGAATGCGTTAAGTTTACCGGTGTTGTTGTCTTCTTCAATTCGACTTCGGGGCGGGGTATTGTGAAATGGTATCGGAGAAGCGGTTATCGGGAATAGCGGGGTGTAGCAATTTCAGAATGGAATCGGTGTTTCTAGTGTGATGGCTCGAGAAAGATAATCTTCGGAAAGGTTTAAAGTTGGTAGCGATCGATTGGTTCAAGTGATACAGAGATAGATTTTGATTTAAAACAACAACTGGGTAGCGAAGGATGAGGAAGGACATGTGGGAGATGTCTTGCGGTGGTTAAATTTCTAGGAGGCCAAGTGTGAGAAGCAAAAGTAGAGTAGTTGATTAAAGAAGAGGGTTTAACCAAAGTGGGAGAGTGGCAGAGTAACATATGGGTTCCGTGGTAGGATGGCCACATGCCTTGAGGAAAGTTTGGAGCCATTTGGAAATTCATGGTGTGCAGAGACTAGGTCCATGGATTTTATTTGGATGCAACATGACTTCGAGCTTGGAATGCATTGTTGGACTTTGAGCTGATGTCAATGGGGAAACAGGAATCTCGGTGGGTCCCAGGGTCATGTATTTGTAGCTTCAAGCTAAGTGGGAGATCCCCACCCTCTATGATTAGATTGTGTGGTTGTCTACTTGTCCGGTTTCTGGTTATCGGTGTATTGTTGGGTTATTACGATTAAGGGAAAAAAACGTCAGTGGCAATTTGAGCAAAAGGATTTGAGGAATGTGTGCTACATTTGGCCTTATCGGTTCATGTTCAGGTTCTGGGAAGACTCAGAGTCTATGCTTCACATGGATGTGATGTATAAGGGAAGGAATTCAGCTGATTGCTTCTTTGAGAGGGTGTTCATGTGCTAGCAGGGCCTTGCAGTTTGATTGTATTCGGGAACAAGTCAGAGTGGGTGACTCTCAACAACGGTCCTAGTGGATTCAAAAGTTAAAGTGTGGTGCCTAAGGATTTCGAGTCCGTAGTATGGCTAAGTATCGAGCTTTAGCAGCGGATTATGAAAGTGGCTTGGAGTGTTCTATGTTATCTTTGGTCTGCAGTGTGGCATTGGAGGAATGGGAGAAAATAACTTTGAATTCATAAAGGGATTTTTAGAATGGGTGTACCAGTTGAAGATGTGAATATGTGCATAAGGAGGGTATGAGATGGTTCATGGGTTTTGGAGAAAACGTGGGCTCGTAAAATAAGGTCACTCAGGATGAGTGCGGATTTGGGTTCATGATGTTTTGAATGGAGCTATTAGTATTCCTAAGGCAAGTCCAGAGTAAATTAGAAGAAGTCGGATCAGTTAGCAATGGTTGAATTGGCAGGATGGTGGCAATGATCAGTTCCCTTAGCGTGTTAAGTTATACATGTGATTTGTGGTAGTTCGTGCGAGGCTTGACGACGGCCGTAATTGATTTTATTTGGAGGCATTCGAGTATTATGGCTTGTTATGTGTAGAGATGGATCCCGAAAGAGTTATGGTGGTTTAGACCACTACTTGAGGATTGTATTTTCTGCGGTTATGGGAATTCAGTCGCGTGTTGCAATGGTTCTCCTGAAATGAGTTAAGTAAAAGGTTGCTATATGATGGAGTGTTTACTCTATTAGTGGATCAGGAGTCATGATGGAATTCTTGTACTCTCACGTATTAGTATGTCTGGTGCAGTGAGCGGCATGGGAATTTGAAGTTGAGGATCAAAGTTACAGTTTGATGTCGACAAGAATGTCACGAGCTCGGATGAGCAGGAAAGAATTCAGATGTTTAGAGTAAGCTGGTACTGTCTTCAGCGCCACCTGAGATCAGTGACATGTGTAAGAGGCTTTGTGTACTGAATTGCAGATCCTTGATTCGCTTTACGGCATTAATATGATCGATGGTATGGATGTGCAGACTTGTTACCTGGTGCGGAAGGCTGTGGGAGCATATCCCACGGGAGGATTATATAAGTGTGACATGTAGTCACTTGATTGATTAAAGATTGGAACCAAGTATGGAGATTGGGGTACTATCGCTAATATGAGAATTTATGCCTGAATGGCGCTCTGTTCAATTGGTTGTAAATTGTGGAAATTTGTTCCGGATTTGACGGCTATTCTTGGGGGTGGGTCCTTGAAAGGTTATTAGCTTAGTACAGTACAATCAGAATCGGCTTGAGGTCCGTGAATGGATCTAAATGTGAGTGTGTACTCTATATCGGGCTGGATGTGTTCATTTCAGCATAGCATTGCTTACGAATGAGTCTTCAGGATTTGGATGTTATTTCTGTCGTCAACTATTCCATGTAATGCTTTATTCTACTATATGGGTTATGAGACGGCTTGATTATTTGTACAATGTGTTAAGGTCCCACGTAACGGTGGTGTTATGTGAGTAGGATGGCTCTCGAGATGCAGATCATATATCGTACCTTAGTTATGCTTGCATTTTATAGCATGTGACGCTACCTGTCTCCCCGGGATTTGTATTATGCACTTGGCGTGCTTATGGTTAATATTCGGTCATTTCGTGAGTATAAGCGTTACGGCTCGATGTGTGTTTTCTTTAGATTATTATGTGTGAATCGCGTGCCATGCCTCCAGGGGTATATGGTTGGATCGGGTGGCACGCCGCCACGAGTATGTTGTTTGGATCGGGTTGCACACCGCCATGAGTATCATGGTTGGATCGGGTTGTGCGCCGCAACGGTATCATGTGTGGATCGGGTTGCACTCCTCAACAATGTGATGTTGAGTACAGTTCCCCAATATCAATTCCTGTGTGTTTTGTTTCTCATTTTCTGAGGAAGGTTCATAACATCTTTTCGGTTGTTTAAATTAGTTACGTGGGTTGAGTAGTTCATTCCAGAGTTCGTTTTTCCTTATATATCACATTCGAGTTTGTAACTTGTTGGCACATGGTGGCATCATATGAGACTTTTGGCAGTACCTGAGGTGGCTTATTTTCGAAGCAGCTTGTATTGGGTGAGACGAGATTATTGGACCTAGGATCAGTGCGATCAGATTTATATGAGGCACATTAAAGAGTAAATATCAATATTCAGTCCAGAATTAGGTAATGGTTCTTGTCGGGAGGAGAGACTCCATGAGTTGTGATTCGGCAGGTGGTTATGAGTTTCTACACATCTCTTCTGTCGTGGCAGTATTGCGAGAGCTGAAACGGGACTTATATGCTTCATGAGATGTGTTGTGGGCATCAGATTCGTGGGATTTTGGCTATTGTTGTCAGAGGATGTCATTAGCGTCATGTGAATAATGTGATGCATGGTGTAAATTTAATAAGAGTATACAATCAGGTATTGGTACATCGTGTAGTAATGGATACGGTGTTCGTATGTTGGGAATAGACCTGGTAGAGGATTTCAGATGTTGGAATTTGTCTCTAAGGCTAACTTGACTTAATAAAAGGGAGAATCTTCAGATTTTCTCGAGCTAATGTCCTCAACTGGGTTGTAGTAGCAGGGGTAGGTGCACGAGGTGTTAAACAATGATTTCGGACAACTACAGAACAGTTCTTAGCACGTTCGAGGACGAACGTATGTTTAAGTGGGAGAGAATGTAACGACCCGACCTGTCATTTTGAGCTCTAGCGCGTCTTTCGGCGGTTTGAGGCCTTGAGTAGTTTCACTTCAGGTATTATGTCTTGCACGTATGGTCGGAATTGCATTTCGGGAAGTTCGGAGTTAGTTTGGGAAGAAAATTCTAATTTCGGAAGCTTTAAGTTGGAAGAATTGACTAAGATTTGAATTTTGCATAAACGACCTTGGAATCGGGATTGGAAGGTTCCAACAGGTTCGTATGATGATTTTGGATTTGGGCGTATGTCCGGATCGGGTTTTGGATGACCCGGGAGCGTTTTGGTGCCTATTGTGAAAGTTTGGCATTTTGGAAGAATTTCATAACTTTGGGTTGCAGTGCATTTCAATGTTATTGATGTCCATTTGGGATTCCGTGTTTGGGAATAGCTCCATATGGTGATTCAGGTATTGGGAGCGCGTCCGGGTGTGGATTTGGAGGTT
>AWOL01S0108674.1:0-23912 GCA_000715115.1 Nicotiana otophora
CATGGTGCTATGGGGAAGTACTGGCACGAAAGCAGTAAACATGGAAGCATCTCACAACTTCTGCTATGGTTGGAGATGGTCATTTGCCTGTAGCAGGTTTTTGGCTTTTCTACTTCTTGTAGTGTCTTTCTTTCTTAGTGAGACATCGTGGTTTCTTATTAATAAAGGGAATACGGATGAGGAAATAGCGTCCCTTATGACGTTGAGGAAATGTGGAGCAGAAGCAGAGCTGCAGTTGTTGGCGGGCATGATGGAAAATGAAGGCAAGAGGAAAAGGAAGAAATTATCACACTCTCCCCTTTTACTGCTTAATATAGTAGCACAAATTTTCCATCAAGTTTTGGACTTAGACTTAATACTATTCTTTTGACGATTACTTCTGCAATTAGTTAGATACACCTATAATACCTCATTTGTCACTTCGCTCATTGCCGGAGTTGTTCGAGCTGGAGTTATTGGACTCACTTATCCGAGTTACAGCTTCTTTGACTGAGTGAGGACTCTAGTCTCGGCATATTTAGGCATGATTATAACACAAGTACTTCNCATAGTAGCACAAATTTTCCATCAAGTGTTGGACTTAGACTCAATACTATTCTTTGGATGATTACTTCTTCAATCAGTTAGATACACCTATAATACCTCATTTGTTACTCCGCTCATTGCCGGAGTTGTTCGAGCTGGAGTTGTTGGACTCACTTATCCGAGTTACATCTTCTTTGACTGATGAGGACTCTAGTCTAGGCATATTAAGGCATGATTATAGCACAAGTACTATGTTGGCATGGAATTTGCCATCCCCCTCATAGGCTGCTATTCAACGTTCTCAGGGCCTTCTGAGTGAACAGAAGAATCATACGCTGAAGAGATTAGAGTGTTAGGCGCATGCTGGGAGACAAGCATATCTTTGCTCATGTCCCTGATCTTGAATCCAACCATTTGTCTGCTTCTTTGTGCTCTCAAGTCTTGGATATTCATGACATTTGTTGCTCTGACACTAGGAAATTGCTTCTTAATTTATTAGTTTTTGCCCGAGAGAGTCTTTCATTTTCTTTTCTATTAAATTGGAATCTACTACACTACATTTTATACTAGCATTATGCACATATTATCATTACTAAAATAATTAATGCAAAAATAATACCTCACCCTAGCTGTGCTTTCAAATGGAAAAAGATGCACAAAATATTCACATGACTCATTTGTTAACTTCTTTAAGGACTAAAATCTCATATTTACTTTATTGTTGTGAAAAAAACTCATCAAGTAACATTAATCTCTCTAGCATGCCCATAAATTCTCTCAATATAATATTCGTAATAAAATCAAAATTAGCTATGTTGTGAGATTGAAAATATTATAATATATAGTTTTAAATCTTTTGTGCTTCATATTGCATGTCACACTTAAACAAGTTACAATACTGTAGGTAATTCACATTATATTGAGTGAGATTAATGTTGGAAATAAGGTGCCAAAGTGGATTTCCCTTACTTATAACTCCATGGTGCTATGGGCAAGTACTGGCACGAAAGCAGTAAGCATGGCAGCATCGCACAACTTCTGTTATGGTTAGAGATGGTCATTTGCCCTTAACAGGTTTTTGGCTTTGCCACTTCTTGTATTGTCTTTTTTTCTTCGTGAGAACTCGTGGTTTCTTATTAATAAATGGCATATGGATGAGGAAATAGCGTCCCTTAAGACGTTGAGGAAATGTGGAGCAGAAGCAGAGCTGCAGCTGTTGGCGGGCGTGATGACAAATGAAGGCAAGAGGAAAAGGAAGAAATTATTACTCTCCCCTTTTACTGCTTAATATAGTAGCACAAATTTTCCATCAAGTGTTGGACTTAGACTCAATACTATTCTTTGGATGATTACTTCTGCAATCAGTTAGATACACCTATAATACCTCATTTGTCACTCTGCTCATTGCCGGAGTTGTTCGAGCTGGAGTTGTTGGACTCACTTATCTGAGTTACAGCTTCTTTGAATGATTGAGGACTCTAGTCTCGGCATATTTAGGCATGATTTTAGCCCAAGTACTTCTACATTTCTTTCTTATTTAGGTTTTTTTATATATATCAATTTTATAAACTGAAATATAGCATATGTAACGTGATATCCGTTTTCTCATATTTTTCCAGATTTCCTTGCTGGGTCTCTTCCGTTTGGTAGAAGACCATATCTTTCAACAGAGACAAAAGGGTGCCTATGCTGGCATGGAATTTTACATCCCCCTCATAGGCTGCTATTCAATGTTCTCGGGGCCTTCTAAGTGAATAGAAGAATTATACGCTGAAGAGATTAGAGTGTTAGGCGCATGCTGGGTGACAAGCATATCTTTGCTCATGTCACTAATCATGAATCCAACCATTTTTATGCTTCTTTGTGCTCTCAAGTCTTGGATATTCATGCCATTTGGTGCTCTGATACTAGGAAATTGCTTCTCAATTTATTATTTTTTGCCCGAGAGAGTCTTTCATTTTCTTTTCTATTTAATAGGAATCTACTACACTACATTTTATACTAGCATTATGCGCATATTATCATTACAAAAATAATTTACACAAAAATAATACCTCACCCTAGCTGTGCTTTCAAATGGAAAAAGATGCACAAAATATGCACATGACTCATTTGTTAACTTCTTTAAGGACTAAAATCTCATATTTACTTTATTGTTGTGAAACAAACTCATCAAGTAACATTAATTTCTCTAGAATGCACATAAATGCTCTCAATATAATATTCGTAATAAGATCAGAATTTGCTATGTTGTGAGATAGGAAATATCAGAATACATAGTTTTAAATCTTTTGTGCTTCATATTGCATGTCACACTTAAACAAGTTACAATCTTGCAGGTGATTCACATTATATTGAGTGAGATTAATGTTGGAAATAAGGTGCCAAAGTGGATTTCCCTTCCTTATAACTCCATGGTGCTATGGGGAAGTACTGGAACGAAAGCAGTATACATGGCAATATCTCACAACTTCCGTTATAGTTTGATATGGTCATTTACCTGTAGCAGGTTTTTAGATTTGCCAATTCTTGTATTGTCTTTTTTTCTTAGTGAGACCTCATGGTTTATTATTAAGAAAGGGCATATTGATGAGGAAATAGTGTCCCTTAAAATGTTGAGGAAATGAAGAGCAGAAGTAGAGCTGCAGCTGTGGGCAGGAATGATGGAAAATGAAGGCAAGAGCAAAAGGAAGAAATTATCACACTCACCCCTTTTACTGCTTAACATAGTGGCTTAAACTTTCCATTAAGTGCTGGGCTTAGACTCAATACTATTCTTTCGACTATTACTTTTGTAATCAGCTAGATGCACCTATAATGCCTCATTTGTCGCTCCGCTCATTGCCGGAGTTGTTCGAGCTGGAGTTGCTGGACTCACTTATCCGAGTTACAACTTCTTCGGCCAATGGAGGAATCTAGTATCAGCATGTTTAGGCATTATTTTAGCACATGTACTTCTTTCTTTCTTTCTTATTTAGGATTTCTTTATATATATATATATATATATATATATATATTCTATTAAATGAAATATAGCATATGTAACTTGATATTAGGTTTCTTAGATTTTTCCAAGTTTCCTTGCTGGATCTCTTCCGTTTGGTAGAAGACCATATCTTTCAACTGAGCAAAAGAGTGCCTATGTTGCCATGGAATTTTCCATCCCCCTCATAGGCTGCTATTCAATGTTCTCGGAGCCTTCTGAGTGGACTGAAGAATCATACGCTGGAGATATTAGAGCGTTAGGCGCATGCTGGGAGACGAGCATATCTTTCCTCATGTCCCTAATCATGAATCCAGCCGTTTTGCTGCCTCTATGTGCTCTCAAGGCTTGGATATTCATGTCATTTTCTGCTCTAACACTAGGAATGTGCTTCTCATTTTATAAATGTTTGCCCGAGAGAGAATTTGATTTTTGTTTTCTATTTAATTGGAATCTACTATATTAAAGTTTATACTAGCATTATGCACATATTATCCTCAGTAAAATAATTTATGCAAAAATAATACATCACCCTAGCAGTGCTTTCAAATGGAAAAAGATGCACAAAATATGCACATGACTCATTTGTTAACTTCTTTAAGGACTAAAATCTCATATTTATTTTATTGGTGAAATAAACTCATCAAGTAACATTAATCTCTCTAGCATGCACATAAATTCTCTCAATATAATATTCATAATAAGATCATAATTTGCTATGTTGTGAGATAGGAAATATCATAATATATAGTTTTAAATCATTTGTACTTCATATTGCATGTCACACTTAAACAAGTTACAATCTTGCATGTGATTCATATTATATTGAATAAGATTAATGTTGGAAATAAGGTGCCAAAGTGGATTTCCCTTACTTATAACTCAATCGTGTTATGAGGAAGTATTAGCAGCAAAGTAGTAAACATGGCAGCATCTCACAACCTCCGTTATGGTTGGAGATGGTCATTTACCTATAGCAGGTTTTTTGCTTGGGCACTTCTTGTATTGTCTTTCTTTCGTAGTGAGACCTCATGATTTCTTTTTAAGAAAGGGCGTATGGATGAGGAAATAGCGTCCCTTAAGATGTTGAGGTTTCCGGCAAGTATTGGGCTTAGAATCAATATTATTCTTTGGATCATTACTTCTGCAATCAGCTAGATACACCTATAGTGCCCCTTTTGTCGCTCCTCCCATTGCCGGACTTGTTCGAGCTAGAATTGTTGGACTCGCTTATCCGAGTTACACCTTATTAGGGCGATGGAGGACTCTAGTCTCGGCATGTTTAGGCATTCTTTTAGCATATGTACTTCTTCATTTCTTTCTTTTTTAGGTTTTCTTTATATATATCAATTTTTATTAACTGAAATATAGCATATGTAACTTGATATCCGTTTTCTCAGATTTTTCCTGGTTTCCTTGCTGGGTCTCTTCCATTTGGTAGAAGACCATATCTTTCAAATGAGCTAAAAAGAATGTCTATGTTGGCATGGAATTTTCCATACCCCTCATAGGCTGTTATTCAATATTCCCGGGGCCTTCTGAGTGGACGGATGACTCATACGCTGAAGCGATTAGAGCGTTAGGCACATACTGGGAGACGAGCATATCTTTGCTCATGTTCCTAATCATGAATCCAGCCGTCTTGCTTCCTCTTTGTGCTCTCAAGGCTAGGATATTCAAGCCATTTGCTG
Source organism: Nicotiana otophora (assembly GCA_000715115.1). Lineage (NCBI taxonomy): Eukaryota > Viridiplantae > Streptophyta > Magnoliopsida > Solanales > Solanaceae > Nicotiana > Nicotiana otophora. The sequence goes on from AWOL01S0108674.1 coordinate 5,200, forward strand.
CTCTGACAATGAGAATGTGCTTCTCAATTTATAAATTTTTGCCCGACAGAGACTTTGAATTCCTTTTCTATTTAATTTGAATATGCTATACTAAACTTTATACTAGCATTATGCACATATTATCATTACCAAAATAATTTACGCAAAATTAATATCTTACCCTATCAGTGAATTCAAATGGAAAAAGAGGCACAAAAATTGCACATGACTCATTTCTTAACTTTTTTAAGGACTAAAATCTCATATTTACTTTATTGTTTCGAAAAGAACTCATCAAGTAACATTAATCTCTCTAGCATTCACATAAACGCTCTCAATATAATATTTGTAATAAGAACATAATTTGCTATGTTGTGAGATAGGAAATATCAGAATATATAGTTTTAAATATTTTGTGATTCATATTTCATGTCACACTTAAACAAGTTACAATCTTGCAGGTGATTCATATTATATTGAGTGAGATTAATGTTAGAAATGAAGTGCCAAAGTGGATTTTTCTTACTTATAACTCATGGTGCTATGAGAAAGTACTAGCATGAAAGCAGTATACATGATAGCATCTCACAACTTCCGTTATGGTTGGAGATGGTAATTTTCCTGTAGCAGGTTTTTGGCTTAGCCACTTTTTGTATTGTCTTTCTTTATTAGTGAGTACTCGTGGTTTCTTATTAAGAAAGGGCGTATGGATGAGGAAATAGCTACCCTTAAGATGATGAGAAAATGTGAAGCAGAAGCAGAGCTGCAGCTGTTGGCAGGCATGATGGAAAATAAAGGCAAGAGAAAAAGGAAGAAATTATTACACTCGCCCCTTTTACTGCTTAACATAGTGGCTCAAATTTTCCAGTAAGTGTTGGACTTAGACTCAATACTATTATTTGGACCATTACTTTTGCAATCAGCTAGATACACCTATAATGCCTCCTTTGTTGCTCCGCTCATTGCCGGAGTTGTTCGAGCTAGAGTTGTTGGACTCACTTATCCGAGTTAGAGCTTCTTCGAACGACGGAGGACTCTAGTCCCGGCATGTTTAGGCATGATTTTAGCACATGTACTTCTTAATTTCTTTCTTATTTAGGTTTTCTTTATATATATCCAGTTTTATTAACTAAAATATAGCATATGTAACTTGATATCGGTTTTCTCATATTTTTCCACCTTTCCTTGCTGGGTCTTTTCCGTTTGCTAGAAGACCATATCTTTCAACTAAGCCAAAAGAGTTCCTATGTTGGCATGGAATTTTCCATCCCCCTCGTAGGCTGCTATTCAATGTTTTCGGGGCCTTCTTAGTGGACTGAAGAATCATACGTTGAAGAGATTAGAGCGTTAGGTGCATGCTAGGAGTCGAGCATATCTTTGCTCATGTCTCTCATCATGAATCCAGCCGTTTTGCTGCTTCTTTGTGCTCTTAAGGCTTGGATATTCATGTCATTTGCTGCTCTGACACTGGAATGTGGTTCTCTATTTATAAATTTCAGCCCGAGAGTGATTTTTATTTTCTTTTCTATTTAATTGGAATCTACTACACTAAATATTATACTAGCATTATGCACATATTATCATTACTAAAATAATTTTCGCAAAAATAATACCTCACCCAAGCAGTGCTTTCAAATGGAAAAAGAGGCACAAAAATTGCACATGACTCATTTGTTAAATTCTTTAAGGACTAAAATCTCATATTTACTTTATTGTTGTGAAAACAACTCATCAAGTAAGATTAATCTCTCTATCATGCACATAAACGCTCTCAATATAATATTTGTAATAAGAACATAATTTGCTATGTTGTGAGATAGGAAATATCAGAATATATAGTTTTAAATATTTTGTGCTTCATATTGCATGTCACACTTAAACAAGTTACAATCTTGCAGGTGATTCGTATTATATTGAGAGAGATTAATCTTTTAAATAAGGTGCCAAACTGGATTTCCATTACTTATAACTCCATGGTGCTATAAGGAAGTACTTGCACCGAAGCAGTAAATATGGCAGCATCTCACAACTTCCGTTATGGTTGGAGATGGTCATTTTCCTGTAGCAGGTTTTTGGCTTTGCCACTTTTTGTATTGTCTTACTTTCTTAGTGAGACCTCGTGGTTTCTTATTAAGAAAGGGCGTATGGATGAGGAGACAGCTACCCTTAAGATGAAGAGGAAATGTGCAGCAGAAGCAGAGCTGCAGCTATTGGCAAGCATGATGGAAAATGAAGGAAGAGGAAAAGGAAGAAATTATCACTCTCGGCCCTTTTACTGCTTAACATAGTGGCTCAAATTTTACAGCAAGTGTTGGACTTAGACTCAATACTATTCTTTGGACCATTACTTCTGCAACAGCTAGATACACCTATAATGCCTCCTTTGTCGCTCCGCTCATTGCGGGAGTTATTCGAGCTGGAGTTGCTTGACTCACTTATCCGAGTTACAGCTTCTTCGACTGACGGAGGACTCTAGTCTCGGCATGTTTAGGCATGAATATAGCACATGTACTTCTTCATTTCTTTCTTATTTAGGTTTTCTTTATATATATCAATTTTTATTAACTAAAATATAGCATATGTAACTTGATATCAGGTTTCTCAAATTTTTCCAAATTTCCTTGCTGGGTCTCTTCCGTTTGGTAGAAGACCATATCTTTCAACTGAGCCAAAAGAGTGCCTATGTTGGCATGGAATTGTTCATCCCCCTCATAGGCTGCTATTTAATATTCTCGGGGCTATCTGAGTTGACTGAAGAATCATACGCTGAAGAGATTAGAGCATCAGGCGCATGCTGGGAGTCGAGCATATTTTTTCTCATGTTGCTAATCATGAATCCAGTCATTTTGCTGCTTCTTTGTGCTCTTAAGTCTTGGATATTCATGTCATTTCCTGCTCTAACACTGGAATGTGCTTCTCAGTTAATAAAGTTTTGCCCGAGAGTTTTAATAAATTTGCTGCTTCTTTTCGTTTCTATTTAATTGGAATCTTGTAACGACCCGGCCGACCGTTTTAAGCATTTATTCTCCTTTCAACTATTTTAGGTCTTGAATAACTTCCTACGAGGTATTATAACTTGTGTGAATTGTCGGGTTTGGTTTTAAGATATTTCAGAGTTAGCTTGGAAGAATGAATTTCATGTTGGAAGCTTAAGTTGAAATAGTTGACCGCATGTTGACTTATGTGTAAACGACCCAGGAATAAAATTTTGATAATTCCAATAGCTTCGTATGGTTCTTATGGACTTGAGAGAGTGTGCAGAAAATTCTTTGGAGGTCCGTAGTGGAATTAGGCTTGGAATGACGAAAGTTTAATTTTTGAAAAGTTTGACCGGGGGTCTGACTTTTTGATATCGCGATCGGAATCTAATTTCGGAAATTGGAATAGGTCTGTGATATCATTGATGACTTGTGTGTAAAATTTGAGGTCAATCGGATTTGATTCGATAGGTTTCGGCATCGAATGTAGAAGTTGGAAATTTCATAATAGACTAAAGTTTCAAGTGAATTCGCATAAGACTTAACTTCAAATGATCATAACTCTAATGATATGAAGTGTTATATGGTGTATTACCTATCAAATTAAATATCTTTAAGTCTAGTTTCTAATTCTTCAAACCGTTCATCATTTGGACATTCCTACAAGAGGTTATGACCAAATTACCAAAGGCTAGAAAAATAAGATTCTGCGACAATTATGCGATCGCGAAAGTGCTTCTGTGACCGCACACTGGTCGCAGAATGGACCAGAACAGCCCAGTTCTGGGCACCGAGTTTTGCGACCCGCATACCCATTCTGCGGTGCATTATGCGACCGCATACCTTCTTTTGGAGGGTTAATTATTTCTATTTTCATAACCCGACCCCATTTTGATAAATAGTCTTTGGGACTCATTTTGGAGCAAACAAATCTGACATTTTTAGAGAGAAGGGAGAGTGTTCTAGATAGAGGAAGAAGCTCAAATGCTTTGTTCATCAAGATCTTATTCAAGCTTTGATATCCAACAAGGAAATATCACACGATCTTCACCCAAGAGGTAAGGTTCTAACCCCTAGTCTTCAATTTCTAGTTTGGGTAAAGATGGGTGATTAAGAGTATGATTCTTGGGTGTAATAGTATTATTTATACATATCAATAAGGTTTATGGAAATATTGTTGAGTTCAAATGGGTAAAGATTGGGTTGAAAATGGTAAAACTCTTCAATGATTTTAATTGAAGATTTGAGGGTCGAGTTGATGTCAATATTTGGTGAAATTTATATGGTTGGACTCGTGGTTGGATAGGCATTCATATTTTGTAACTTTTGTCAGATTCCGATACACGGGAAATATTTGAGTTAATTTCAGATTTTTATTGGAAAATTAGTATTTTCTTATGGAATTAATTACAATAATTGGTATTGAGTGAATCGAATTAATTGTGACTAGATACGGGGTATGAAACCCCAGATTTTGGTATCATGTGATTACTTTGGAGGTGAAGCACATGCTAGGTGACTGGCGTGTGGGCGTGCACCGAGGGGATTGTGACTTGGTCTGTCCCGCGGAAACTGTAAAGTTGAATAACTTGTTGTTATCTATGTGCTCTCTTTGTGTTGTGGAAATTTGACTGTAAGTCATGTTAGAAACCATGTTTAGGTTATACATTGGTATTGTTGGGACCCAGAGAGGTCGTGCACATGTTGAACTATCTGCTTAATTGTTGTTTTGTACTCAGTCACAGTTTACTTGATTATTTTATCCCAGTCTCTATTGTTCATTATTGATGCATCATATCATTGTTGTTTGGGCTGATTTCATGATTGTTGAGAGCCAAAGAGGCTGGAGAGATTTATGACTTAGCGAGGCCGAGGGCCTAATTGTGAGATATTATACTATAGCACATGAGTTGTCCGTGCAACACGTGAGTTGTCCGTGCGGATCCAGATATTATACTATAGCACATGAGTTGTCCGTGCAGCACGTGAATTATTCATGCAGATCCGGATATTGATACTATAGCACGTGAGTTGTCCGTGAAGCATGTGAGTTTTACGTGCGAATTATAGCGCTTAGGCTGTAGGAGCTCCTCCAGAGTTTGTACACCCCTAGTGAGCGCGAGTACCCATTGCGTGTGAGTGTTGAGAGCTGGGAGCCCAGTGAGTGACTGTTGTCCTAAGAGGTTGTACTTGCTTTTTATTTGTTGTTGCACTTAGTTTCTATCTGTCATTGTTGTGAAATTCTTGGAATGATTTTATAGCCGAATTACATGAACTTTAACTGTATAACATTGATTTGACTTAAACTGCTGGAATTGAAAGCATGTCTACTCTCTGCTGGAATTAATAAAAATAAACTGTAATTGTGTTGCTCGTCACTATCTTCAGTTTCCTATTTATTATTGTTACTTGCTGAGTTGGTTGTACTCATACTACACTCTGTATTTCGGGTGAAGATCCAGGTGTTCCCGGACATAGCGAGTGTTGATTATCTCGTACATTTGATTTTTCGGAGATTCAGAGGTAGCTGTCGTGTTTCGCAGACCTTGCCTCTCCTTCCCTATCTCCTTGTTTACTGTATTTGGACTCAGACTATTATAGACCGTATTTTTCAGACTTGTATTCATAATAGATACTCATGTACTCAGTGACACCAGGTTTTGGGGAGTGTTTGTATCAGTATTTGTGGGATTTTGTATTGTACTTAAATATTATGTTTTCAAACGAAAAGAAAATTGGGGGTTATTGATGTTATCGGCTTGCCTAGTATTGAGATAGGCGCCATCACGACAGGTCAGATTTTGGGTCGTGACAAATCTACTATATAAAATTTTATACTTGCATTATGCACATATTATCATTACTAAAATAATTTATGAAAAACTAATACCTCACCTTAGCAGTGCTTTCAAATGGAAAAAGATGCACATGACTCATTTGTTAACTTCTTTAAGGACTAAAATCAATTATTGTTGTGAAAAAAACTCATCAAGTAACATTAATCTCTCTAGCATGCACATAAATTCTCTCAATATAATATTCGTAATAAGATCATAATTTTCAATGTTGTGAGATAGGAAATATCAGAATATATGGTTTCTTTTGTGCTTCATATTGCATGTCACACTTAAACAAGTTACAATCTTGCAGGTGATTCATATTATATTGAGTGAGATTAATGTTGGAAATAAGGTGCCAAAGTGGATTTCTCTTACTTATATGGTTTTAAATCTTTTGTGCTTCATATTGCATGTCACACTTAAACAAGTTACAATCTTGCAGGTGATTCATATTATATTGAGTGAGATTAATGTTGGAAATAAGGTGCCAAAGTGGATTTCTCTTACTTATATGGTTTTAAATCTTTTGTGCTTCATATTGCATGTCACACTTAAACAAGTTACAATCTTGCAGGTGATTCATATTATATTGAGTGAGATTAATGTTGGAAATAAGGTGCCAAAGTGGATTTCTCTTACTTATATGGTTTTAAATCTTTTGTGCTTCATATTGCATCTCACAACTTTCGTTATGGTTGGAGATAGTCATTTGCCTGTAGCAAGTTTTTGGCTTTTCCACTTCTTGTATTGTCTTTCTTTCATAGTGAGATCTCATGGTTTCTTATTAAGAAATGGCGTATGGATGAGGAAATAGCTACCCTTAAGATGATGAGGAAATGTGGAGCAGAAGCAGAGCTGCAGCTGTTGGCAGGAATGATGGAAAATGAAGGTAAGAGGAAAAGGAAGAAATCATCACACTCGCCCCTTTTACTGCTTAACATAGTGGCTCAAAATTTCCAGCAAGTGTTGGGATTAGTCTCAATACTATTCTTTGGACCATTACTTCTGCAATCATCTAGATACACCTATAATGCCTCCTTTGTTGCTCCGCTCATTGCCAGAGTTGTTCAAGCTGGAGTTGCTGGACTCACTTATCCGAGTTACAGCTTCTTCGGCCGACAGAGGACTCTAGTCTCGGCATGTTTAGGCGTGATTTTAACACACGTACTTCTTCATTTCTTTCTTATTTAGGTTTTCTTTATATAATCAATTTTTATTAACTGAAATATAGCATATGTAACTTGATACTCCCTCCCTTCCAATTTATGTGAACCTATTTGGCTGGGCACGAAGTTTCAGAAAAAATAAAGACTTTTGAAATTTGCAGTCCTAAACAAGTCAAACAGGGGTCTAGGGTATTTTTGTGGTTATAAAAGCTTGTTATTAAGGGTTGAATTATAATTGTAAGCAAAATTGTTTTCAAATTTAGAATGGGGTCATTTCTTTTGGAACGGACCAAAAAGGAAAGAGGTTCACATAAAATGGAACGGAGGGAGTATTAGTTTTCTCAGATTTTTCCAGGTTTCCTTGTTGGGTCTCTTCCATTTGGTAAAAGACCATATCTTTCAACTGAGCCAAAAGAGTGCCTATGTTGGCATGGAATTTGCATCCCCCTCATAGGCTGCTATTCAATGTTCTTGGGGCCTTCTGAGTGGACTGAAGAATCATACGCTGAAGAGATTAGAGCCTTAGGCACATGCTGGGAGACGAGCATGTCTTTACTCGTGTCCCTAATCATGAATCCAGTCGTTTTGCTACTCCTTTGTGCTATCAAGGCTTGGATATTCATGCCATTTGCTACTCTGACACTGGGAATGTGCTTCTCAATTTATAATATTTTGCCCGAGAGAGACTTTGATTTTTTTTCTATTTAATTGAAATAAACTAAACTAAATTTTATACTAGTATTATGCAAATATTTTCATTACTAAAATAATTTATGCAAAAATAATACCTCACCCCAGCAGTACTTTCAAATGGAAAGAGATGCACAAAATATGCACATGACTCATTTGTTAACTTCTTTAAGGACTAAAATATTATATTTGCTTTATTTTTTTGAAAAAAACTCATCAAGTAACATTACTCTCTCTAGCATGCCCATAAATTCTCTCAATATAATATTCGTAATAAGATCAAAATTTTCAATGTTGTGAGATAGGAAATATCATAATATAGAGTTTTAAATCTTTTGTGCTTCATATTGCATGTCACACTTAAACAAGTTACAATCTTGCAGGTGATTCATATTATATTGAGTGAGATTAATGCTGGAAATAAGGTGCAAAAGTGGATTTCCCTTACTTATAACTCCATGGTGCTATGGGGAAGTACTGGAACGAAAGCAGTATACATGGCAATATCTCACAACTTCCGTTATGGTTGGAGATGGACTTTTGCATGTAGCAAGTTTTTGGCTTTGAGACTTTTTGTATTGTCTTTATTTCTTAGTGAGACCTCGTGGTTTCTTATTAAGAAAGCGCGTATGGGTGAGGAAATAGCTACCCTTAAGATGATGAGGAAATATGGAGCAGAAGCAGAGCTGCAACTGTTGGCAGGCATGATTGAAAATGAAGGCAAGAGGAAAAGGAAGAAATTATCACAGTCGCCCCTTTTACTTCTTAACATAGTGGCTCAAATTTTCCAGCAAGTGTTGGGCTTAGAATCAATACTGTTCTTTGGACCATTACTTCTACAATTAGCTAGATACACCTATAATGCCTCCTTTGTCGCTCCGCTCATTGCCGGAGTTGTTCGAGCTGGAGTTGCTGGACTCACTTATCCGAGTTACAGCTTAATCGACCGACGGAGGACTCTAGTCTCGGCGTGTTTAGGCATGATTTTAGCACATGTACTTATTCATTTCTTCCTTATTTAGGTTTTCTTTATATATATCAATTTTTATTAACTGAAATATAGCATATGTAACTTGATATCCGTTTTCTCAGATTTTTCCAGGTTTCCTTGTTGGGTCTCTTCCGTTTGGTAGAAGACCATATCTTTCAACTTAGCCCAGAGAGTGCCTATGTTGCCATGGAATTTTCCATACCCCCATAGGCTGCTTTTCAATGTTCTCGGGGTATTCTATGTGGATTGAAGAATCATACGCTGAAAAGATTAGAGCATTAGGCGCATGCTGGGAGACAAGCATATCTTTGCTCATGTCCGTAATCATGAATCCATCCATTTTGCTGCTTCTTTGTGCTCTCAATGCATGGATTTTTATGCCATTTGTTGCTCTAAGACTAGGAATGTGCTTCTCAATTTATAATATTTTGCCCGAGAGAGACTATGATTTTCTTTTCTATTTAATTTGATTCTACTATACTAAATTTTATACTAGCATTATGCATATATTATCATTAGTAAAATAATTTACGAAAAAGTAATACCTCATCCTAGTAGTGCTTTCAAATTGAAAAAGATGCACAAAATATGCACATGTGTCACGACCCAAAATCAAACTAGTCGTGATGGCACCTAACCCAACCCGCTAGGTAAGCCAATTATCAACTATCTAATTCCAATGAAATTAATAAGGAAACTAATTAAAAGAAAGTAGATAAAACCAATACATTTCCCCAAGAACTGGTAGTACAAATCATGAGCTTCTAAGAATAGAGTTTACAAAGCGGAAATGAAATAAATACATAGTCTGTTTGATTAGTATATAAACAGATTTTTACAGATCTAAAGCACCACGAATAAGAGGCAGCTACAGTCGGGACGCATGTACATCTTCAATACAGCTCCCATTGAACACAGCAACATCAGCAGCCAATATCTGCAAGGTGCAAAAGTATAGTATGAGTACAACCGACCCCAAGTACTCAATAAGTAACAAACCTAACCTTAGGTTGAAAGTAGTGACGAGTTTGTACCAAGGTCAGATTCCAACACCCATAAACATTCTGAAACCATTGTACACTGCAAATGATGAAAGAAACAATCAAAAACTCATAACCACTTATCAGATCAATTATCCATGGAGCTCTCTCACCCCAACCAGAACCATAATCCTCTCTTAATCCGACTTTAAATATTATCCTCCCGAATATACCATAATCAAGCCTGATAATACCCATTCTAGGTCCAATGATCTTATATTATTAAACACAGTTATCCCACAGACACGCCACATCAATATAACTCAAGCCACAACTGCGCAATATGCGTAATCCAAATATGGGAGATGTCTCAAGGAAGAGAACTGTATTGCAAGTTCAACAAGCACCACCACAACCGCAATGTTACAACCAACTCTTCAAATTTCGTGAAGAGGATAACCGTAGGTGCATGTGCACAATTGTAGAGGAAGGAAATTAATAGATCAGATAAATTATTATAGAAATAGAATTCTCATACACGGCATGCATAACTCACGTGCCAATAATATGAATCGCCCGGCATGGTCAGAAGCCTCCAGTCCCAGCATATCATACAGGAGAAATTAAACAAGTACACTTGTATATGATAATGAAAAATGATTCTCATACTCCTGGACTGGTAGAAATAGCACGCCATAGCGTAAGCACGTGCAAAGTCTGCTATCATACTTCAAATCGGCATTTTTTTAACGCAAAATTAGTAACTACCCTGTTTACTTGGGGAATCATCTTCTTTGTAACCTCAAGTATAGCCCAGATAGTTCTCAACAAAGGTACGAATACGGGAAACGTTATAACTTTACACTTAACAGTCAACTCTAGGCATATAATAGCCTAAGCATTCTTCCGAGTATGAGTACTTGCTCTAATGACCGCATATGGGCTTAAACCTCACATATATGCGCACTCATAGCGCATACCTTTCACAAATAATTAATGCAACTAGTGCCTCCATCGAGTTTTAAATAAAATAGTCACCTCAAATAGGTCGTAACCCTGTAACAATATACTTCTGAGAACTCCCAGTCTCCAAATTCATCGAACACATGAATCACCATAGTTGATCCCAACTCCAGCACTAAAATGACTAACACATCTTCCATTCACGATAATCCCATAAGGAATACTTTCATAATTCTTCCGTGCCACATAGCAATAATTTGAATATCAGCAGTCTATCAACCAAGTGAGTACTGCAATACCGATGAACATCTGTAAGTCAAAACACAACGCGCCTTCCGAAATACGCACCCTTATAAGGAATTACCGAGCAGTTATAACATTCATCAAAATATTTGAAATTGACAATGTTGACCAACATTCGTTACCTTCTCTTCCAGACTGAACGGTCACCTTGTACATGTAAATCCTAATCTCGCAAAACACACCACATCTATTATGCCAGCATGTGACAAGCACAAAAATCCCATTATCAACTCTTAGTCACCAGCAAATTACATACTTGGTTACTTAGAAACCTTCCTCTTGCTTCCTTCCAGGAGGAAATCACAATACACAATACGTTTCACATACCAGTAGAAATTATCTGGTTCAAACCATGGTAGAAACCATAAAGAACACTTTGAAATCCATCTGCACATAATCAAGCTATTAGAACTAAATTCCTCTAACTCGATAAAAACACGTAGGTCACGAAACCTAAGAATATTGCCACCAAAACATCTGTAGAGTCTCACCACATCATAATAACCCCTATAAATACAACAACTGAAACATCCACTCTGAAAATATCTTATTTGAGTCGAGGGTCGTTTCATTCACCTTCTTGATACCGAAATATAAAATCCATAATGATATACAAAAATGTCATAAGTCTCGACACCATCCAACTTAAATCTCATATTTTAGCCATAAACAAATCCGCCAAAAATTCTCAATTGTTACATATTAATCTCGAATCCATTAGAACTTTCTCGAGAGTGACCCCCTTTGTTCAAATCCACATTACACCGCCCAAATAGGCCAAAAGACACATGCCCCATTAGCACAACAATACTCAAAGAAGTAACTCTACTTTAATACCACCTATCAAATTCATATTGTGTGCGTACTACTTCATTCAGAAATAACAACTCATTCATCCCATGATTTTCATATACTCGTAAGTGCAATATAATCCGTATCCAGGAATTTCCTTATTCGAGTCATCCTCGATCTCAACTTCTGCAAGTCATAACTAACCCACCAATATGCCCCAAAACTAAACCTTTACATATAACCATGAAATTGATTTATCAATTGCATGCTCCCCCACTTGGCTCAAAGCCATAGATTAAAACATTCCATAACTCACAATATCATTACTTTATTACTGCCATAATGCCACAGTTAGTTCAATCAACTAAACTTCTTCTCAAACTCATGCAATGCCAACCATAAAAATACCCCAAATCATTCATTAAGCTCGCAATCATTCTCTTGATACTCATGTCAACTTTCTCAACCAGATGCAAATTCAAATCTCCATACATACGCCCAGGTGGCAGAAAAGAAACTATCAACTCATATATAAGGAACATACCTACGTAGATTACTCCGCAGGGAAAAACCCACCTTCTTAACCTCAAATTGGTATCTTGTTATACCCTTTCGCAGTCACAATTACTATGCAATCACTTAATCTGTCCAGGTTCAAACATATTAACAAGACATAAGAATTTAGTTTGTCCCAAAATTTAACAACCTGAAAGATACTTCAAAACATTCATACTCGAGACTGTACGTCACATCAAATCGAAATTCAAGAATCCAATGGCCTTTCCTTTACATTTCAAGGAAACACTTCTCGTCATATTCAAATCGTCTTAACACATCCCGCGGTCACATCATACCCATCACACAACCATTCCACTGCTCATCGAGCCATAACTTCCACTTGTAGGATCATTACCGAACATATGAGTCCAATTGTATAAGTTAAAACTGAAGCTACCGAGCTTAAGTTGCGGTCTAACCATGGCTTCAAGTCCTCCAGACTGGCACATCACCAAAACACAGAATACTCACCTCGAACCTCGTCCATGGAATCACAAACTGGTGATGCACAACTGATACCGAGAGCTCATGTGCGCCTACGAAGGCGTGGAAGGAATTCAAAGAGTTATATTTCAAGCTGAATCAATTGCGCACAATAAAGAAAGAAAGATGGGAAATTATCCTAAATGCATTGTAGCCTCTCGAAGATAAGTATGGATGACATCATACCGATCTGCAAGACTCTACTAGACACTTGATCATGACTTGTAGAACCTATGAATCTAGAGCTCTGATACCACCTTGTCACGACCCAAAATCTAACTAGTCGTGATGGCACCTAACCCAACCCGCAAGGTAAGCCAATTACGAACTATCCAATTCCAATGAAATTAATAACACAATTAATTAAAAGGAAATAGACAAAAGCAATGAATTTCCCCAAGAACTGGTAGTACAAATCATGAGCTTCTAAGAATAGAGTTTACAAAGCATAAATGAAATAAATATATAGTCTGTTTGAATAGTACATAAACAAAGTTTTAGACATCTAAGGCTACCACGAACAAGAGGCAGCTACAGCCAGGACGTAGGTACATCTTCAATCCCGCTCCCATCGAACACAGTAACATCAGCAGCCAACATCTGCATGCAAGGTATAGAAGTGTAGTATGAGTACAACCGACCACATGTACTCAATATGTAACAAACCTAACCTTAGGTTCAAAGTAATGACGAGCTTGTACCAAGGTTAGAGTCCAACTCCCATAAGCAACAACAATTCATAACAACATAAAGCAAGTAATAAAAGGAGTAACCCAGATATAAAATGCTCAGATGAATCATGATTTTAAAAAAAATGTTCTGTTTTTCAAGTACATTAATGAAAACCCTAATCGTTCACCAGAGTTTCCAGAAATATGAATAAGTTTGAAAACAATAATGTTTCCCAAAATCCTTTCAATAATAAATAAAATATTTCATTTTATTTCCAGATAACCAGTGTAACACAAATGCATCACTATGCCCATCTGTCAACATGTGGGAGAAATCATGAATGATGTGATACCGTACAACATGAGGGAAATGCATCTTTATCTCTGTAAGTCATGTGTGCATATCAATACAATGTATCTCAGAGATGTACTCAAATACTCACACTCTCAGAGTACTCAATCTCACTTTCTCGCATTCTCTCTCACTATGCTCAGCACACTCAACCACTCAGCGTTGTACAATACCCGTTGTAATGTGCAGCCTGATCCCTGTTTATAGTCGACTGCGCTCTCTGGGGGTATGCAGACTCCGGAGGGACTCCTACAACCCAAGCACTATAATCCGCATGGACAACTCACGTGCTATAATAAGCTAATCTAGCATGTTGCGGTGTGCAGCCCGATCCCATAATAATAAAGTATCTAAAGCCAATATGGCCTGCTGCGGCGTGCAGCTCGATCCCATAATTATCCTCACAATCAGGCCCTCGGCCTCACTCAGTCATCAATCTCTCCAGTCTCTTTCTCATGGTCTCACAATATAATGAAAATAGCCCGAAAATGATGATATGATGTATCAATAAATAACAACAGAGACTGAGATATGATATGTAATGACATGATTATGACTGAGTATGAATTTTCAATTTAAAACAAATAATTCACAGCAATACGACCTCTGTGGGTCCCAATAATACTGGCACATAGCCTCAACATGATTTTTAATATGATTCTCAACTCAATTTCTTCAACACATTAAATTACATAGAAAATGCCAAGATTATTTGACTACAAAATTTCACGGAAATAATTATGTCATAATTTATATAGTGCACGCCCACAAGCCCGTCACCTAGCATGTGCATCAACTCTAAAAAATTCACATAATACATATATTCAAGGATCATACACTCAGCTCCAAGATTATAAGAGTTACTTACCTCGAACAAGCCGAATCCAATGTCGAGAAGGCTAAACAATGCTCCAGAAATTCCATTATACGCGTCACAACTTCCGAACGGCTCGAATCTAGTCACAATTAATTTGATTCAGTCAACCAAAATTATAGGAATTTATTCCATATCAAAATCCTAATTTTTCCACAAAATTCGAAATTACACTCAAAAATCGCCTGTGGGGCCCACATCTCGGAATCCGATAAAACACACAAAATCTGAACCCCCATTCAACCACGAGTCCAACCATACCAAAATTACTCAAATTCGACCAAAAATCGGCCTTCAAATCCTCAATTAAAGTCTATGAATTTTTATGCTATAATATCATATTTGGATCTGCACGGACAACTCACGTGCTGCACAGACAACTCACGTGCCATAGTATAAACATAAGGATCCGCACGGAGAACTCATGTGTCATAGAACAATACCTCACAACCAGTCCCTCGACCTTACTCAATCATGAACCTCTCTAGTTTCATAGCTTGAGTAAAGAAAGGAAAAACAACCCAAATCAAAGTGTTACAGTATATCATTAGGGAAAATAGTAGAGACTGAGGTAAACATGTACAAGAATCGCTATGACTGAATATAACTACCAAAAGTAGGAATATAGCCTAAGCATGATATCTAACTTGAAAGGCAGTCAAGTTCTAGTAGATAAGAATGCATATAAACACAAATAAAGGCTATCAGACTTCACAGTCTCCCGAGATGGACCAAGTATCAATCCCTTACGGCGTACATCCACACGCCCATCACCTAGCATGGGTGCCACCTCCAAACAGTCACATTATACCAAACTCCGGGTTTCATACCCTCAAGACCATATTTAAAATTGTTACTTACCTCAACGTGTAGAACTCCTACTTCAGAATGCTTTTTCCTCTCGAAACGGCCTCCAAATGACCCGAATCTAGCCACAAGCAATAAAATACGATCAATATAAGCTAAAGGAATGAATCCCATAAGGAAAATACCAATTTATAGGCAAAATCCCAAAATTCACTCAAACCCGACGCCAGGGCCCACATATCGAAATCCGACAAAAGTCACAAAACCCGAAAGCTCATTCACTCACGAGTCTACCCATACTAAATGTATCAAAATACGACATCATTTGGTCCCTCAAATCCCCAAATTACTCTCTCCAAAATCCCAAGCCCTAACCCCTTATTTCACTTCAAAAATCCTACTAATTAGGAGGGGAAGTTAACGAAAAAACACCATAGCTAATGATAATAGAGCTTAAGAAACTTACCTCAGTGAATATCCTTGAATCCCCTTCAAACATCACCCCAAAAGCTCCAAAGTACGAATTAATCCGAATTGAAAATGGTGGAAATGAGCAAAAATCCCGAAGTCCCCTATCTTTAGGTTCTGCCCAGGTTTTCGAACCTGTGGCTCAAAAATGAGCACGTGCGAAGCCGCTTTTGCGCACAAATCTCCGCATATGAGGACAATCACTTAAATTCCCATCTCCACACCTACGCTCCCTATCCATTTCTGAGACCTCGCAGGTGCGGAAAAGACCTCGCACTTGCGGCCACTGCTAATCCTCCTCACTTCCGCATCTGTGACTCAGCCTCACATCTGCGTGCTCTCAGATGCAACCAATATTACGAACCTACGGTTCCAGCCCATGTTCTCTATGTCCGCATCTGCAGCTCACCAAGCGCACCAGCGACCTCGCACAAGCGGCTCCCCCCTCCGCAGGTGCGGACATACCAGTAGCAGCAACTTCAGCTGCATTTTTCCAACTTCAAACAATCAGTAAACCACCCGGACTCGCCCCGAGCCCCTCGAGACCTCAACCAAACATACCAAAAAGTTATATATCACCACACAAACTTAGAAAAATCATCAAATCACTCCAAACACCAAGTTACCCTCGGATTCAAGCGGAAGAACTTCTAACTTCCCAAATTCCGCAAGCGACGCCGAAACCTACCAAACCACGTCTGAATGACCTCAAATTTTACACACACGTCACAAATGACACCACGAACCTACTCCAACTTCCGGAAATCCATTCCGACACTGATACTAAATTTTCCACTGCCGACCGAAATCACTAAATTCCAAATTTTTGCCAATTCAAGTCTAATTTCACTACGGAGCTCCAAATCACATTCCGGACGCACTCCTAAGTCCAAAATTACCTAACGGAGCTAACATAACCATCAAAATTAAATTCCAAGATCGTTTACACATAATTCAACATCCGGTTAACGTTTCCAATTTAAGGTTCTAAATAAGAGACTAAGTGTCTCAATCCACTCTGAAACCACTCCGGACCCGAACCAACTAACCCAATATATCATAATATAGCTGAAAAGCACAAAAGGAAGTAGAAATGGGGAAAACGGGGCTAAAACTCTAGAAATGACCAATCGGGTCATTACATCCTCCCCCTCTTAAACAATTGTTCGTCCTCGAACGGGTCTAGAAACATACATGGAGTCTCGAATAGGCTTCGCTATCTGCTCCGCATCTCCCGCTCAGCCTCCCAGGTGGCCTCCTCCACAGGTTGACCTCTCCACTGCACCTTTACCGAAGCTATGTCCTTTGACCTCAACTTCCGCACCTGCCGATCCAAAATGGCCACCGGCTCCACATCAGAAGTCATATCACCCTCCAACTGAACCGTGCTGAAGTCTAAAACATGGGATGGATCACCAACATACTTCCGAGGCATGGAAACATGAAACACTGGATGCACACTCGACAAGCTGGGTGGCAAGGCAAGCTTATAAGCCACCTCCCATATCCTTTAAAGCACCGCAAAAGGCCCAATGAACGGGGGGATCAACTTTCCCCTCTTACAAAACCAAATAACACCCTTCATGGGTGATACCTTCAGCAAAACCTTCTCCCCAACCATACATCACGGACCTTCCTGACCACGTAGCTCTTCTGCCCAGATTGCGTCGTGCGAAGCCGCTCCTGAATCAATTTTGCCTTATCTAATGCATCCTGGACCAAGTCTGTACCCAAAAGCCTAGCCTCACCCGGCTTAAACCATCCTACCATAGATCTACACCTCCTCCCATATAAATTCTCGTACGGAGCCATTTGAATACTCGACCGGTAACTATTGTTATATGCAAACTCTGCGAGCGGCAAGAACTGATCCCATGAACCCCCAAAGTCAATGACACAAGCGCGCAACATGTCCTCCAATATCTGAATAGTGCGCTCGGACTGCCCGTCCTTCTGAGGGTGAAAAGTTGTGCTCAACTCAACTTGAGTACCTAGCTCTCACTGCGCGACCCTCTAAAACTGCAATGTAAACTGAGTACCTCTATCTGAAATGATGGAAACTGGAACACCATGAAGGCGAACAACCTCTCGGATATAAATCTCAGCCAACCGCTCTGAAGTGTATGTAGTACCAACCGAAATGAAGTGCACGAACTTGGTCAGCCGATCCACAATCACCCAAATAGCATCAAACTTCCTCGAAGTTCGTGGAAGCCCAACTACGAAGTCCATGGTTGTTAGCTCCCACTTCCACTCTGGGATCTCTAACCTCTGAAGCAAGCCACCCAGTCTCTAATGTTCATACTTAACCTGCTGATAGTTGAGACACCGAACCAAAAACCCAACTATATCCTTCTTCATCCTCCTCCACCAATAGTGCTGCCTAAAATCATGGTACATCTTCGCAGCACCCTGATGGATGGAATACCGCGAGTTGTGGGCCTTCTCAAGGATCAACTCCCTGAGCCCATCTATATCAGGCACACATATCCAGCCCTGCATCCTCAACACGCCTTCATCACCAATGGTCACATCCCTAGCATCACCTCGTTGAACCCTGTCCTGGAGAACGAACAAGTAAGGTTCATCATACTGACACGGTCATAAAGAGAAGACATGGAGACCACACAAGCCAATACCCAACTCGGTTCCAAAATATCCAATCTGATAAGCTAGCCCGCTAAGGCCTGAACATCCAAGGCCAAGGATCTCTCTGCTACTGGGATCGCTAAACTCCCCAAACTCTCTGCCCAGCGACTCAAAGCATCGGCCACCATATTGGCCTTCCCTGGATGGTACAAAATAGTGATATCGTAGT
>AWOL01S0108681.1:0-12694 GCA_000715115.1 Nicotiana otophora
ACCTCTACAACTCCATGCCCAGACCCAAACTCACATACAAGTTGAGTTGTGATAATAGACGGAGTTTACTTAATAAGATCCTGTGTACGCCATTAATAGCCTGAAATAGGTGTCCAAAAGTCTAAACAATATCATCCTTCTTATGTTAGTTACACATCTAATTCTCAACTAAACCTAACTAGGTCCAAACCAATTGGCTTCTGTCATATTGTTAAAGACATAATTAAATAAATAAATATGTGTTCTCTCTAACAACATAAGCTTTTAGATGAGATGGTCACACAATTAATTACATGTTGCATCCAATATATGTCTCACGCAATATACCGATGGAATATATATACTGTAATAATATGGCCTCGTTTTGGCCTTATTCTAAGAAGCCTTGGTGGCCAATTTGAAACCATAAGAATTGAGAGTTGCTGGCCAAGTTATAACCAAGCAACTCTAATTCCTTTGGTTATAAATTGAGCCGATCCTGGCTCATTAGATATGCACCAATAAGATTTGAGTCTTCATTTCTTGTTTCTTCCTTTCCTCATTTATTTATTGAGAGTATTTTGTAAGAGAGTTGAGTGTTGGAAAACACTTGTGTGATTCTCTTTCTTTGGAGTGATCTTGTGAGGTTATTCTTTTGGGGGTATTTGGGATTAATTAGAGTATTTACTCTAATTTTGTACTCTCTTTATACTCATATTGGTATATTGAATTTGTTCCTCTCCGCTTGTAGACGTAGGTCACTTTGACCGAACCACGTTAAATTTGTGTCTTTTTTATATTTTTTAATTGCCGTTGTTATCAACTTGCATTATCTTTATTATTATCATTATAACACTGTTTGGCTAAATTTCGCACTATACTCGGGTTCCTGATCTTAACAAATTGGTATCAGAGCCGGATCTAACCAAATTTGTTTTAGTAGTCAATATGACTCTAATAAAGACTTCTACTGAGAAATTTGACTGAAGTGCAAACTTCGGAATGTGAGAATTAAAGATGTAAGCTATCCTAATTCAAGATGGCTTATATTTGACACTGCAGGAAAAGGAGAAGCAGCCGGATAAAATGACGGACGAGGAGTTTGCCATCATAGACAAAAAGGCAAATGTAAGTATTATTTTAAATCTCTCAAATGAGGTTTTGCGTGAAGTTGCTGCAGAAAGCTCAGCTAAAGGTATATGGGAAAAGCTGAAATCCTATATATGAAAAGGACAGTAGAAAATAGGCTTTACCTAAAGCAAAATCTTTACACTTTTCGTATGGCTCAAGATACCTCTATACTTACACATCTTGATACTTTTGATTCCCTTTTATGGATTTAAGTAACATAGATGCTGAAATCAAAGATGAGGATCAAGACGTGTTATTGCGTGTTTCCTTACCCTAGTCGTTTAAGCATATAAAAGATACTATGCTTTATGGAAAGGATAATATCTCTTATAAAGATATCAAATCTATTTTAAAATCAAAAGAACAAATAGATAGATATATTACTAGGGAAACTAGTGGGAACCAAGGAGAAGGCTTATTTATAAGAGATAAATCCAATAAGAAAAATTCAAGTAGTGAGAGACCTAAATCAAGGTCAAAATCCAGACACAGAAATGTCATGTTCAAATACTGTCATAAGAAATGCCATGTTATTTCTGAATGCTTTAAGTTGAAAAACAAAGAAAAGCATACAGAAATGAAAAATGAGCACAAAAATACTGACACTGCTGAAGCAAATGTAGCTGCTGATGAGATTGAGGCAACTATTGTTTTAGCAACTAATAATAGTTTCAAATCTAACATTGAGTGGATTTTAGTTTCGGGTTGTTCTTATCATATGTGTCCCAATCGGGATTTATTTACCACATATGAATCTATTGGAGGTGGAGTTGTCTTGATGGATAAAAATATTACCTGCAAAGTTATTGAAAAAGGTACTGTCCGAATCAAAATGCACGATGGTGTGGATAGAACTCTCACCGATGTTAGACATGTTTCTGACTTGAAGAAAAATCTCATCTTTTTGGGCACTCTAGAATCTCTTGGATGCAAGTACACAGGTAAAGGTGGAGTTCTGAAAGTTTCTCATGGTGGTATTGTAATCATAAAAGTATACAGATTTGGTGCGTTGTATACTCTATTGGGATCTACTGTTGCAGGTGTTGCTGTAGTTTCAACATCAGATAAATCAGATTCTGACATCAGCCAATTTTGGCATATGAATGAAAAAGGTCTTTCCATCCTCAGCAAAAGAGGTCTCTTGTGTGGATAAAGTAACAAAAATATGGAGTTCTGTGAACATTGTATGTTCGAGAAACAGAAAAGAGCCAACTTCAAATCTCCAGCAATTCATAGAACAAAAGGTACTTTAGATTACATTCATTCATATCTTTGAGGTCCTTCATGTACCCCGTCAAAAGGTGGTGCCAGGTATATGTTAACTTTCATTGTGATTATTCAAAGAAAGTTTGGGTTTATTTCCTGAAAAATAAAAGTGATGTTTTCTTAACTTTCAAACAATGGAAAGTTTTGATTGAGAAGCAAACGGAAAAACATGTTAGGCGGCTTAGAACATATAATGGCTTGAAATTTTGTAATGATGAATTAAATAAATTTTGCAAGAATGAAGAAATTGCTCGACACCGTAATATGAGAATGACACCTCAGCAAAATGGTGTGATAAAAAGGATGAATAAAACTCTTTTGGAAAGGGCTCATTGCACGATTTCAAATGCTGGATTGACAAATGCCTTTTGGGCAGAAACTATCTCTACAGCTTGTTATATTGTCATCCGTGCTCCTTGTGCACCCTTAAACTTTAAGACTCCAAAGGAAATATGGTCAGGTACTCCTGCTAATTATTCTGATTTAATGATATTTGGTTTCCCTGAATACATGCATGTAAATGATGGAAAATTAGAGCCAAGGGCTCAAAAGTGTATTTTCCTTGTGTTTGCATCTGGGGTGAAATGATACCGACTATGGTATCCTGATCCCATGGCACCAAAATTTATAATTAGCAAAGATGTAACCTTTGATGAATTCTCTATGTTATATTTCAGAAAAGAGTCTTCTAGTTCTTGTAATAAATATAAAGTGAAGAATACACAGAAGCAGGTGGAGGTTGAGATTGATATTCCTTCTGAGCCAAACTCATCAACTTTGGAGCAAAATACAGTTGAAACTCCTGAAGTTGAGCTAGAAGCTGAAATTCCTGAAGTTGAGACTCCTGAAGTTGAACAGGAAGAAGAGGAGTACTCTATAGCCAAACATAGTCCAAGAAGAGAAAGTAAACAACCATTGACATTTGGAGATTATGTTGCATTTGCTTTTTCAGTTGCATAGGAAACTGAAGAAATTAGAGAACCATCAAAATATTCAGAAGTAGTTTTTGGTGCTGATTTAGCCAAGTGGCTGATTGCAATGAATGAAAAAATTGGGTCTCTCCACAAGAATGGTACTTGGTCTCTTGTGAAGCCGCCATCAGGGAAGAGAATTATTGGTTGCAAATGGGTCTTCCAAAAAACAAAATAGCACTCCAGGGGTTGAAGATGCAAGGTATAAGGCATGATTAGTTGCAAAGGGTTATAGCTAGGTACAAGGAGTTGATTTTAATGATATTTTATCAAATGTTGCCAATCATAGCTCTATTTGTATCTTGCTTGCCTTAGTTGTCATGTATAATTTGGAATTAGAACAACTTGATGTTAAGACATCTTTCTTACAAGGAGAACTTGAGGAACAAATTTAGATGCAACAACTCGAAGGATTTGAAGTTGAAGGAAAAAAAGATCATATTTGCTTGTTGAAGAAATCCTTGTACGAATTAATGCAGTCTCCAAGGCAATGGTACAAAAGGTTTGATTCCTTTATGTTGAGTCATGATTATTCGAGGAGCATGTATGATAGTTGTGTTTACTTCCAGAAGTTAAATGATGGTTCATTTATGTACCTATTATTATATGTTGATGACATGCTCATTGCTGCTAAGGATTTGACAGAAATTCACAATTTGAATAGTCAGCTGAAAAGTAAATTTGAGATGAAAGATTTGGGAGTAGCTAAGAAAATCCTTAGCATAGAGATCAAAAGAGATTGAGGAGCTAACAGACTATTCCTGACCCAGAAGTTCTTGGAGAGGTTTGGCATAAAAGAAACTAAACCAGTAAGTACCCCTCTTGCTTCTCATTTTAAGTAATCAACTGCTAAGTCACCACAGTCAGATGAAGAAAATAGGTATATGGCATAGGTACCTTATTCCGGTGCAGTGGACAGTATTATGTATGTAATGGTTTGTACACGTCTAGATATTGCACAAGTAGTAAGCGTGGTAACCCGATATATGGCTTGCCCTGATAAAGCACATTGACAAGCTGTAAAATGGATTCTCAGATACTTGCGAGGTACTTCAAACACATGTTTGGAGTTTTTGAGAAATACTAACACTTTGGTTGGTTTTGCAGACTCAGATTATACAGGTGATCTTGACAAAAGAAGATCACTGACATGCATACGTATTTTGCGTTGGTGGTTGTGCTATTAGTTAAAAAGCTACATTACAACATGTAATATATTTATCTACTACCGAAGCAGAATATATGGCAGTGATCGAGGCGATCAAAGAATCCTTATGGTTGAAGGGTCTATTTGCTGAACTCAGTTTATACCAAGGTGGTATTACCATTTTCTGTGATAGTCAAAGTATCAATCACTTGACTAAAGATAAGATGTATCATGAGAGGACGAAGTATATCAATATCAAGTATCACTTCATCCGAGAAACCATTAGCGAAGGAAAAGTCTTTGTTCAGAAGATCAACCCTAGAGACAATCCCGCTGACATGTTTATGAAACCTCTTCCAGTTGTCACGTTCAAGCTTTGCGTGAACTTGATGGGCATTTATGAAGAATGATTTTGCCCATTAGGACTTTTGCAGAGAAAGTGGATCAAGTTTACTATATTAACCAAAATTATGCCAAGGTGGAGATTTGTAATGATATGGCCTTGTTTTGGCCTTGTTCTAAGAGGCCTTGGTGGCCAGTTTGAAACCATAAGAATTGAGAGTTGTTGGCCAAATTATAACCAAGCAACTCCAATTCCTTTGGTTATAAATTGAGCCGATTCTGCCTCATTTGATATGCACCAACAAGATTTGAGTCTTCATTTCTTGTTTCTTCCTCTTCTCCTTTATTTATTGAGAGTATTTTGTAAGAAAGTTCGAGTGTTGGAAAACACTTGTGTGATCCCTTTTCTTTTGGAGTGATCTTGTGAGGTTATTCTTTCGGGGATATTTGGGATTAATTAGAGTACTTACTCTAATTTTATACTCTTATTGGTATAGTGAATTTGCTACTCTCCGCTTGTGGACGTAGATCACTTTGACCCAATCACGTTAAATTTGTGTCTTCTTTCTATGCTTTAATTGCCATTTTTATCAACTTGCATTGTGTTTGTTATTGTCATTATAACATTGTTTGGCTAAATTACGCACCACTCGGGTTTCCGATCCTAACATATACCAGCAATGCTTAAATTAGTGCATGTTTTTCTCATTTTACCTGCACTTACTATCTCAAGCAGATTCAGGACTATAAGCACTATGTTAAAATAACGCAATCTTTGGAGAAAAGTACCTCCAAAGCAAAAACAGTATAAAATCATCCAAGTCGAGCTAATTCTTCCCATCCTTGAGTGATTATGAGGGTGAAGTAGCAGGCTCTTGAATTTTCAAGTCCTTTCCTAAAGTATAGGTTGAATCTCTTTCCATTTTGCTTTTATGTGATGCACAAGAATAGATTCTTTGCCAGGAAAAAAGGCTGATGTTCTTGCGAATTATAAAAGTTATTCACCAATTTACGGGGCTAATTTCATGGATCATCATCCAACTTTAATCTACTGCACAAGGTCATTATGTGATGGAAAAGTAATTCAGTTATGCCTATATATTACAGAAAATAAAAAAACATAAGAAATACTAAACTCCATCTAGGAAATACAGGTAGCTGTTACCATATGATGAGTAAGTGACCTTTCAATGGAGACTGTAGGTGTTAAAAAAGTTAGCAAGCTTTTCATGGTTGTACATTTGAACAATAAAGAATTTTAAGTCGTCTCAAATGTCATACAGATTTTTAGAGCCAAAATATTGTCTTACGACTGACACCTTGAAATAACACAACACCATCCAATTGCCCCAATAGCACCAAAGATATGACATGTCCACGAGCTTCTCTTTTTTTTAAAAAAATAAAATAAATGTCGGTGGTATCTAGGCCAGCTTGCTCACGAGCTTTTCACCTTTCCAACAAGGACTGTAATATCATCGAGCTTTCCTCCTATTCAAGGTTACAGGAAAAAATCTTGTCAAGCACGTCTCAAGAAAATAGCAAGAAGAAAAGGCTTGTAAAACATTCGTGCTAGCTAGTCATGCCTGTTAACTTCATTCCAAAAAATTTCTTCCACCAAGGAACATCAAATCCCTGCTAGTCAAAGGGACGAAATAAATAAATTTCATCTTATTTATACCGTGACTGACATTGCTTTTGAGGACAATCTAAATCCTGAATGAAATAGAAAATTTACCCTTGCTCTAGCCTCGAGTGAATAAGGGGAGTCAAATTTGGTATCCACAGAATGGTTCTTCGCCAGTTCAGCTAATGCCTTCGCTAACGTTGATACCAAACCACTAATTAGAATACCACAGAAACGAATCACTGGTTCAGAGCAGCATTTCGATAAAGCAGAAAATAAGTACCAGCATTAGAGACATTATCATGTGTGGTCATAACTGAAACTATCTCTTGGTCGAAAACATTATCAAAGAGGCCATCTGAGCCCATTATAATTGTGTCTCCCTCTTTCAAATCCACACTGCTAATCTGTAAAAAAACATACACTGAGAGACGGAACAGAGAGCATTGCTTACTCTAAGAGTCAAATATAACATCACGAAATTTCTATGGTGTAGCAGCAGAAACCTAGAAAGAAATTGAAGTGTAATATGATTCACCGTATATAATTTTCCATACTATGGCATCAAGGTATGTTTGAGTAACAGCCTCTGAGCTCAACTGGTATGGGCAGTCAAAGTAATGTTCTTGTGGGAAAGTGGAGAAAATCATCTGACCTACATCCGAATAGGTAATAGTGACATCACATGAATTTAAAAATTTAGAAAGTTAAAGGCACAAAAGAAAATTATGACCTTGTACCTTTACGAACAATCCGTAGTCCACAATCTCCAACACTGGCTATCTTCAAAATCCCATTCTCGAACATAGCGACAATTCTATGTGCCAGATAAAAAGCCACAGCCAGTGATGATAAATCATGTTCCTCAATCTGAATGCTATCAATGCTCAAGAACAAAAGCTCTGAAGATAAAGAAACTTACACCGTAGCTGAACCAATAGATGATGTAGCAGCATGTGCTCCCTTTACGAGAATCTGAGGATCATAATTGACCTGCCATTTTAGGTAAACCAGAATTGTCTACAAATTCATAACAACCGACTAAAGCTAAGTTGATTGTTTATAAGGAAATGCAGGTCATTGTAATGTGACACAATGATGAAACTAACTTAAAATTAGGATGGTTTGTCTCTACAACATTGGTACCTCCTCCTCATTCCCCACCAAAGAAGAAACATTAGCCATCAATTCCCTGGAGAACAACGCAGGATCCACATTCTTTTCAGCCCAACTGCCAACTCCGACCATATCAAAATATAGTCAGATAGAGAGAATGCAAATGGAGATGTATAGTAATTTAAGTTCTGCATTAACTGATACGAGGAGTTAAATTTGTTGATTGCCGAGTGTAAGCTACATAACAGTCGGAAGCATAATAATGCCTCATTAGCTGACAAGGTTAGCCCTGGGAGTTTGTTAATATCCTTTCATCCCATAACCCTGTCCGGAGAACTCCATGTATGCAAAAGTTTTGTATATGATGAGAACTCCATGTATGCACAAGTTTTGTATATGTGTGTAATCTAAAAAGTGCGGGATGAAATTTCAATCTCCACTGATATACCACTCAGAATTTGAAATACTAATCTTTGGGAAGCCGGATCCCCTCCTTCCAGTTTATGGTTTTCCTACTCCAATCAAGTTGTAGATTCAATCTCGATATGTATGAACAGGAACCTGATGGTATTATTTAAAAGATTCAACTTAAGGAATACTGTATGATAACATTCATCCTTATATATCATATAGAGAACAGAGGATCTGGAGCTATTAATTATGTCAATCATGTATGGATCTAAAGTCTAACACATGAAAGTGCACCATCAAATAAAACACAAGAGGAAAAAAAAGATAAATAAATAGCATGTTGCAATTGTTCATGCCATGTCATAGAAGATACAAAACATCTTAAAAGTTGACTTATACCATTCCACGTTTCTGTAAAGTTTATGGCCACATTTGAGGAAAACATTGCCTTATCATATCACCTATGTTCCTTATTCATGGTCATGGGAGAAACGAGAACAAGATTTCAGGTGCCTTGAATGGGGGAACTATGCAGACATATCAAGAAACTAGTAAACTTAAATGCTTTAGGCAACATGTCTATGAGATGATCTTAAGAATACGACATGCTTCCCAAACCCTTCCTTAGAAAGCAAAAAGAAAGTGTGGTATCACTAAGCAGTGGAAGATGCTCCAAAGGCAGAGCTTGAGAATCAACCTTTTTTTCCTAGTAACTTTCAAAAAAGATAATAGCTTAAACTTGAAGAGTCGAGCGATAATTTTTCTTAATGTGATTGAGGTCTTAGTATGAACCTTTCCCCGTTTTTTCCCCTTCCCCTTCCCCTGCCACCTCCTTAAGAAGCTAAAGAAGGAACATAAGAAAATAATTTGAGAGAGGTCCTGCATTTGATTCTGCCTTGAAGCAGACAGCAGCTTGTTTCTAATTAGTTCGGGATTGAGGTATAGATGTACAGTTAAATGATATATTGATTTGGTTGTTAAGGGACATTAAATGTCATGTTATATGTTCTTGTCGCTTCCTAAGATAAAAGTTTCCACTTGCGATTACCTCCTTATAAGTTGCGGTTTCTACTAATTCTGTTGATTTAATTTAACAGTAGCATGTGGTTATAGGGATCACCAAATAGGAGTGCGTTGAGTCCTAATCCTCGAGAACGACAACTAGAAAGAAGTCCAGAATAACTTGTAACTGTTCCATATCTGACTTTTCTACTAAGAACAAATTCCAAACTAATATGTTTACAAAGTTCATACTCCTTTTGTCCCAAAAAATGACGTGTTCGGAGAATCAAAGTTTAAAACATATAATTTTTGCATAAAATTCCCTACTGCTGCCTCCTGTAGTACCAGACATCGATTCTTAAAATTGTATTTAGCATCTGCAGATTTATAAAACTATATAAAGTTACTTATAAATCACATTTTTTTACAATTAAAGTACTTGAAATTATGATAAAAAGTTACAGTCAAAGAAAGAACTATTTTCAGATAATAGTAGTGTCGTATAAATGAGATAGAGGAAGTACGTCCCTTCGGGGACATCCAATAAAATCAATTAGACAAAGCAACTATGTTTTAACGAAAGGAGAAAGGCCATCTTCAAAAGACAATGTAATAAAGCATCTCACCCAGAGACACCATCAGCAACAGCAATCACTCTCCCATTATCACTGCTCACAAAGAATGCATCTTCTCCACCTTTCTCAACCTTCAAAACATAAACATTCAACACAGCCAATGGTGGTTGGTAGATGTAGAGCTAACACAATACTCCCTTTGTTTCATTTTATATGACACTTTTTCATTTTTAGCATGTTTAAGAAAAAAGACACATTTCTATATTTGAAAACTTTTTAACTTTAAACTTCTTGTTTTACACTCTTATAACCATAGAAATGTACACACGTTTATGTCTACAAGTTCTAAGGTTACTTTTGATGCCAAAAGTCTTTTTTTCTTCCTTAAACTCCATCCCAGAAAAACGTTGTCATATGAAATGAAAGGGANGTTCTTGTCGCTTCCTAAGATAAAAGTTTCCACTTGCGATTACCTCCTTATAAGTTGCGGTTTCTACTAATTCTGTTGATTTAATTTAACAGTAGCATGTGGTTATAGGGATCACCAAATAGGAGTGCGTTGAGTCCTAATCCTCGAGAACGACAACTAGAAAGAAGTCCAGAATAACTTGTAACTGTTCCATATCTGACTTTTCTACTAAGAACAAATTCCAAACTAATATGTTTACAAAGTTCATACTCCTTTTGTCCCAAAAAATGACGTGTTCGGAGAATCAAAGTTTAAAACATATAATTTTTGCATAAAATTCCCTACTGCTGCCTCCTGTAGTACCAGACATCGATTCTTAAAATTGTATTTAGCATCTGCAGATTTATAAAACTATATAAAGTTACTTATAAATCACATTTTTTTACAATTAAAGTACTTGAAATTATGATAAAAAGTTACAGTCAAAGAAAGAACTATTTTCAGATAATAGTAGTGTCGTATAAATGAGATAGAGGAAGTACGTCCCTTCGGGGACATCCAATAAAATCAATTAGACAAAGCAACTATGTTTTAACGAAAGGAGAAAGGCCATCTTCAAAAGACAATGTAATAAAGCATCTCACCCAGAGACACCATCAGCAACAGCAATCACTCTCCCATTATCACTGCTCACAAAGAATGCATCTTCTCCACCTTTCTCAACCTTCAAAACATAAACATTCAACACAGCCAATGGTGGTTGGTAGATGTAGAGCTAACACAATACTCCCTTTGTTTCATTTTATATGACACTTTTTCATTTTTAGCATGTTTAAGAAAAAANTACCATCATGGGTAAATGGTCCGGAAGGGCCGTCATGATATAACCAGAATAAAACATAAAGGAATACTCGACATAGGATGACCCAACATGGAATACAAACTTATACATGTGACATACGGGCCTATAAGGCTGACATGATCATTTGTACAATCAAAACATAGACCGACAAGGCCATACAAGTATCCATATACATGAGATATGTATACAAGTCTCTAAGAATGCATAAACGTCATAAAGGTCGGAACAGGGCCCCGCCATACCAATCAATATATGTCAAAATCATACTGACCAAATAGGCAACTCTGGAGCAAATGGAGTGCACCAACACCTTTAGTACCCTTCGCGAACACGACAATAGCCTCTGAACCTTTCCCCGTTTTTTCCCCTTCCCCTTCCCCTGCCACCTCCTTAAGAAGCTAAAGAAGGAACATAAGAAAATAATTTGAGAGAGGTCCTGCATTTGATTCTGCCTTGAAGCAGACAGCAGCTTGTTTCTAATTAGTTCGGGATTGAGGTATAGATGTACAGTTAAATGATATATTGATTTGGTTGTTAAGGGACATTAAATGTCATGTTATATGTTCTTGTCGCTTCCTAAGATAAAAGTTTCCACTTGCGATTACCTCCTTATAAGTTGCGGTTTCTACTAATTCTGTTGATTTAATTTAACAGTAGCATGTGGTTATAGGGATCACCAAATAGGAGTGCGTTGAGTCCTAATCCTCGAGAACGACAACTAGAAAGAAGTCCAGAATAACTTGTAACTGTTCCATATCTGACTTTTCTACTAAGAACAAATTCCAAACTAATATGTTTACAAAGTTCATACTCCTTTTGTCCCAAAAAATGACGTGTTCGGAGAATCAAAGTTTAAAACATATAATTTTTGCATAAAATTCCCTACTGCTGCCTCCTGTAGTACCAGACATCGATTCTTAAAATTGTATTTAGCATCTGCAGATTTATAAAACTATATAAAGTTACTTATAAATCACATTTTTTTACAATTAAAGTACTTGAAATTATGATAAAAAGTTACAGTCAAAGAAAGAACTATTTTCAGATAATAGTAGTGTCGTATAAATGAGATAGAGGAAGTACGTCCCTTCGGGGACATCCAATAAAATCAATTAGACAAAGCAACTATGTTTTAACGAAAGGAGAAAGGCCATCTTCAAAAGACAATGTAATAAAGCATCTCACCCAGAGACACCATCAGCAACAGCAATCACTCTCCCATTATCACTGCTCACAAAGAATGCATCTTCTCCACCTTTCTCAACCTTCAAAACATAAACATTCAACACAGCCAATGGTGGTTGGTAGATGTAGAGCTAACACAATACTCCCTTTGTTTCATTTTATATGACACTTTTTCATTTTTAGCATGTTTAAGAAAAAACACACATTTCTATATTTTAAAACTTTTTAACTTTAAACTTCTTGTTTTACACTCTTATAACCATAGAAATGTACACACGTTTATGCCTACAAGTTCTAAGGTTACTTTTGATGCCAAAAGTCTTTTTTTCTTCCTTAAACTCCATCCCGGAAAAACGTTGTCATATGAAATGAAAGGGAGGAAGTAGTACTATTAAATTCACAGGTGGATGCAGCCTCATTTACTGAGTTCAACTTTCGGCACAAAATATAAATACATGTAGAAAATAGTAAAATTCGATGAATATTAAATATTGGATCCATATTTTCAAAAGTCCGATGAATTCCATGATAAGAACTTAAAAGTTGAACCACCTAATCGAAAATCTGAATCAGCCTCAGCTAATGATATCGCCAAATAGAGAGAAAAATACAGAACTAAAAGAGCCATTTTAAAAGATCAATATGCATTACTACTTGCCTTGTTTGGATGT